>JAGFNQ010006084.1:53474-131748 GCA_024364735.1 Boesenbergia rotunda
CCGAGAAAGAAAGGGTCCGACTTATGCTGAAAATGTTGCGGCCTGAAATAGCTCTGAATGTGGCTGGCGGAGTTAACAGACCCTAGACCGCCGAGGAACTATTTAGTAGTGCCCTACTCACTAAGCACTATCTGAACAATATCAATCAGCAAAGGAAGGCGATGAATGAAAGTAAGAATCAAGATCACACCGAAATCCTCGATTCTTTCTCTCATTATACTTAATGTTCTTTCCGTTAATGATCGCTTAGGAGGACAAAAGTCCCAGTGCAACCATGCTAATTGGAAGAGAGATCAAGGTGGTAAACGGAAGCCATGGAACAACTCACAAGGAGGCCCAGCAAATAAACAGGCCAAGCCTATCCTGTGCGCAACATGCGGAAAACGACACCCCGGGGAATGCCGAAGAGGTACGAATCGGTATTTCACCTGTGGAGTGGAAGGGCATATGGCGGCTTACTGTCCTACCAGGAGCCAGACACCTTCCCAACAAATCGTCCAGTACCAAGGTGCCCCAGCGAAACTACACTATATGCAAGCTGAACCGGAAGGTATCCCGATGCTGGAGGCCCAACCGACTATGATGAATGCCAGGGTTTTCTCGGTTACCAAGGAAGATGCTGCGGAAGCTTCTACGGTTGTCACAGGTCAGATACTTATTTTCAGCCAGTATGCTACTGCATTATTTGATACTGGGGCAACGCACTCGTTCATTTCTGTGCCATATACCAAGAAGATAGATAGGCTTCCGCAAGTGTTAGATTGCAGGTTCTTAACGACCCTACCCTCGGGAGAAATAATGACATCCACTCATGTGCTGCGTGCGGTGCCGGTCGGAATTGCAGGAAGGGAACTTTACTGCGATCTGATAGTACTCGACATGCAAGATTATGATGTTATAATGGGAATGGATTTCCTGGGTAAATACGGTGCTTCTATTGAGTGTCGTAAGCGAAAGGTGGTCTTTCGACCCAAGGCAGGTTCTAGGTTCGAATTCATCGGGGAGCCAAGGAAAAGAATCGGGAAATATTTATCAACTCTCCAAGCTCAAAAAATGTTAGACAAAGGATGTACTGGATTTCTAGCATATGTGGTTGATGCCAGTCAAGTGAAGAACCAGAAGCTGGAAGATGTCCAGGTGGTATGCGATTACCTAGAGGTTTTCCCAGAAGAATTACCAGGATTAGCTCCTGATAGAGAGGTGGAATTTGATATCGAATTGGTTCCGGATACCAACCCGATCTCCTAGGCACCTTACCGTATGGCACCGGTTGAATTAAAGGTGCTTCAGGGACAGCTACAGGAGTTGCTGGATAAGGGATTTATTCGCCCTAGTCATTCCCCGTGGGGAGCTCCGGTACTATTTGTGAAGAAGAAGGACGGATCTATGCGAATGTGCATAGATTATCGAGCACTGAATAACGTAACGATCAAGAACAGGTATCCCCTTCCGAGGATAGATGACCTGTTTGACCAATTAAAGGGAGCCACTGTTTTCTCAAAAATTGATTTGAGGTCTGGTTATCATCAAGTTAGAGTAAAACAGGAGGATATTCCAAAGACGGCTTTCCGAACAAGGTACGGGCACTTTGAGTTTGTGGTTATGCCCTTCGGCGTGACGAATGCTCCCGCTATGTTTATGGACCTTATGAATCGGGTATTCTCGTCGTTCCTCGACAAATTTGTGATCGTCTTCATCGACGATATCCTTATTTATTCGAGGACCCCAGAAGAGCACGCTGAGCACCTGAAGATAGTATTAGAGATTCTGCGGGAAAAGCAACTGTACGCAAAATTTTCCAAATGTGAGTTCTGGCTCGACCAAGTGGGCTTTTTGGGCCATATTATTTCCGAGGACGGAGTCATGGTAGATCCAATAAAGATTGAAGCTGTGAATAACTGGAGCCGGCCGAAGAACGCCAGCGAAATCAGAAGTTTTCTTGGGCTGGCAGGCTATTATAGAAAATTTGTGGAGGACTTCTCGAGGATTGCAGCCCCTTTAACGGCTCTCACCCGGAAGGATAAGAAGTATGAATGGACAGAAAACTGTGAGAAGAGTTTCTTGGAACTAAAAAGGAGACTCACAAGCGCTCCAATCCTTACCCTTCCAGAAGGTAATCAGAGCTTTGACATATATAGCGATGCCTCCAAACTAGGACTTGGAGCTGTACTGATGCAGAATGGAAAGGTTATTGCCTACGCCTCTAGACAACTCAAGGAATATGAACAGAATTACCCCACTCATGATCTGGAACTGGCCGCGGTGGTCTTCGCTCTTAAAATATGGAGGCATTATCTATATGGAGCGCAGTGTAAGATTTATACAGACCACCAGAGTCTGCGATATTTCTTCACTCAGAAAGACCTGAATATGAGACAACGCCGATGGCTTGAGCTGGTGAAGGACTATGACTGCGAGATCTTCTACCATCCAGGGAAGGCAAACAAAGTGGCCGATGCACTCAGCCGAAAGTCAAGTGCCACCTTGATGTCCATATCTAAGTTACCCCGACCACTCGAAAGAGAAATTATGAATTTTGGGGTCGAAGTCATCTCCGGACGACTTTCCACCATGACAATATCACCCACGCTATTTGAGGACATATTGGACAAACAAAATGGTGATCTGAATCTTCAGAAAATAAAACAGGAGATCCTAGAAGGAAAGGGTGATGGTTTTCATATCGCCAAAGGGGGAGTACTCTACCTTAGGGATCGTCTATGTATTCCTAATGATCCGGAGCTTCGAAGGGAAATACTGGCAGAGGCTCACGGAACCCCTTATTCGATGCATCCAGGATCCACCAAGATGTATCAAGATCTGAAGGAGAAGTTCTGGTGGTCCGGTATGAAAAGGGATGTGGCTCAGCATGTTAGTACTTGCATGACTTGCCAGCAAGTAAAAGCAGAACACCAGCGACCCGGAGGAGTTCTGCAGCCACTCGCAATTCCGGAGTGGAAATGGGAAGACATCTCTATGGATTTTATTTCAGGACTTCCCAGGACTACGAATGGATATGATGCAATTTGGGTAATTGTGGACAGGCTGACGAAGTCTGCTCACTTCCTGGCAATCAAGATGACTGATTCAATGGAGCAACTGGCTCAATTGTATGTTAAGGAGATAATCAGACTTCATGGAGTTCCCAAGACCATCATCTCAGATAGGGATGGTCGCTTTACTTCGCATTTCTGGGAGTGTGTTCAGAAGTCTCTCGGCACTAAATTGCGATTTAGCACCGCCTTTCACCCTCAGACTGATGGGCAAACTGAACTGGTGAATCAAGTACTAGAAGACATGTTGCGAGCTTGTGCCTTGGATTTCAAAGGGAGCTGGTGTCGATATCTATGCTTAGCGGAATTCGCTTACAACAATAGCTACCAAGCTACTATCGGAATGGCACCTTATGAAGCGTTGTACGGGAGGAGATGTAGGTCTCCGATCTGTTGGTACGAGGGTGGTGAAAAGAAGGAAATGGGGCTCACAACGGATGTCATCGACAGCACCACCCGAGCTATACGGACTATTCGACAACGGATAGAAGCTGCTCAGAGTCGGCAGAAGAGTTATGCCGATGTCCAGCGTAGACCACTGGAATTTAATGTTGGAGATTTGGTGTTCCTGAAAGTGGCTCCTATGAAAGGGGTGACAAGATTTGGGAGGAAAGGAAAACTAAGTCCGCGTTATGTGGGGCCGTATTTGATCCTGAGAAGAGTTGGTAAGGTGGCATATGAGCTAGAGCTGCCACCAAAGATGTCGGCCATTCATAATGTGTTCCATGTGTCAACGCTTAAAAAGTGTATCCCAAATATGGACCAAGTGATCAAGCCACAGACAGTACAAGTACAGGAGGACCTAAGCTATGAAAGCAGACCTATCCAGATCTTGGATCGGGAAATCAAGAAGCTAAGGAGTAAGGAAGTACCCTTAGTCAAGGTTCTATGGCAAAGTCAACGGTTCGAAGAAGCTACCTGGGAACGCGAGGACGAGATGAGGCGCAAGTACCCGGAGCTATTCTAAGTTCGAGGACGAACTTTCACGAGGTATGGGGGATTGTAACGACCCGGAAAATTTTCTTAATATTTCTTTAAAATATTAAGCATGTCTAGATAATTTTCCGAGGGACTTAGAAATATTAACACGAATTTTAACCTAGAAATCCATGTTTTTTCCATTTAAATTGGGGAAATAGCACTAATGGGCCTTATATGGGCTTTCTAGTACCATGATTATTGGTGAATTTTAGGTAAAAATTTATAGAAATATAAAGGGATTTTGATGAGGAATATTAACATAATTATGAGGGAATTTTTAGGAGATTTTTGAAATATTAGGAAAATAAAATAAAAATAAAATGGAAAATTAGTGCATGCACCAAGGATTTGAACCTTGGACATGTTGTACAACCATGCATGCTCTAACCAATTCACCTAGCAAGGGAGTGCTATGAGGAAATGAAGTGGATTATGGATAAGGCTTAGGAAAATGAAGAGTCACCAACCATGACTCTTCACTTACCCTCCTTAATGTGTTATAAAGAGGGGGAATGGGAGTTTCTTTCTTCCTTCCATCAATTCCATTTTTCTTCCTCCTCCTCCCTCATTCTAGCCGAATACTTCAAGAGGGGATCTCCCTTGGAAGTGGTTCACCTAAGGCTCCATCTCCAAGATCCAAGGCTTTTACAAGTGTACAAAGGCTAAGGGTGGTCAAGAGGCAACAAGATTTTCCATCCTTCTCTCAAATCTAAGGTCTATAATCAAGATCAACCAATGTAAGACTCCCTCACCTGTGGTATAATAGTTCCTTTGAATTTTTAGCATAATATAAAGTTTGGTTTTAGGTTTTGATGTTGAGAAAACCATGTTTTGGACCCCTATGGTATTCGGCCACCATGAGTTTTGGGTCCATGATGATGTTAAAAATCTTAATTATGCTTTCTAATGTGTTCTCATGATGTTTAGAGAATAAATATAATTTTTGGAGATTTTTGGAGTACCCTAAGACCCTTTAGGGTTTGGGACCATCATAAGGTTTTCCATGGCTAGGGTTGGATTTAACCCTTCACCCATGTATTGTGTGTACCCTTGTGATACAAAGGGAGGTTGAAGGGATTTATGTGAATTTTCACAAGGTCTTATGACCCTAAGGGTTTCGGCCAAGAAGGAATCTAGGACAAGGGACTAAGGTTTTCTTCAAGTATGGGTTCCGAAATCCCCTATGGTAGGGTATGGTTGGTGTTTAATGTTTGATTGGGGATTTTATGGAATTTTTCCATGCACCCATGGCCTTGTAGGGTTTCGGCCAGCCCTAAGAAGGAGGGCTAAAGGTTAGGGATAACCCTAATCATGAGCCCTAATGGCTTCCCATGGTCTTATAGGTAATGTATGGTTGTTTCTTTACCTTATGCTATCTTACATGTTAATTGAATGATGGAACCCTTCCTTATAGGTTTCGGCCAAGCAAGGTAAATAGGATTTGGGGGGAGTTAGGGTTTGAAGAATGATGGTTTATGCTTTATTATGAAGTATATATAAAGGTTCAAGCATGTGGTAGAAATTAAGTTACCTATAACCCTAACCTTAAGCACCATGTTTCATGTTTGTATGTTTATGATTGGATGCCATGCTTAATAGGGTTTATTTATGAATGTCTTGTGTTCTATGTCATGCACTTGAATGGTAGGTAGTATGTTTATGGAAGTCCTACTTATGTATGCTTGGGATGAATACCATGCTTATGTATGAAATGAAATGTTTACCTTATATATCATGATCATGCAAACTCTATGGATTAGGATAATTGTCTATGCAAACATGTCATGTTCAATGAATATAATGCAATGCTTACCTTATATGCCATGATCATGCAAGCACTAGGAATAAGAATGATGTTTATGTAAGTAGGTCATGTTCTATGAATGAAGATGCATGTTATGTTTATAAATGAAGATGCATGTTATGTTTATAAATGAAGATGCATGTTATGTTTATGAATGAAAGTGCATGCTATGTTTTATGAATAAAGATGCATGCCATGTTTATGAATGACGGCACGGTCTATGGTCGACGGTACGACGGTACGACGATCATGAGGACCGGTAAATGGGCCGGTAGACGGGCCGGGTTGTTACTCATGCCATGTTTATGAATGAAGATGCATGCCATGTTTTATGAATAAAGATGCATGCCATGATGTATGAATGATGAAGCATATGAAGTATTTTACTTTATGAATGGGCTTGTACCGGACCGAAGTATGAGTCCAAGGGATGGGCACCTTAAGAACGCCCCGGTTCTGGACTACCGACTATGCTGTCCACGGTTCTGGCACTACCGAAGCTGTGAAACAGGGATGGGCACCTTAAGAACGCCCCGGTTCTGGGACTACCGACTATGCTGTCCTTACCCTAGTAGGTCGGGGCTCGCTACCTCGTATTTACTTAGGGATGCGCGCTTATGATGTATGTATGTGGTACAAGCCGGGGACCCCCAATGATGTTATGATTATGTTTAAGTATTTAAAAGTATGATTTTAAATGTTAAGCCTCCTTATGTATATGCATTAGACTCATGCATTCATTCATGTTATGCATTATGCCATGATAGTAATGTCTTATACTTATGTCTCATGTCAAGAAATATGCATGATAGTAAATGATTTATGCTTATGGTTATGTTAAGAAGATGCCCATATGATATGATAGAAAGCATGCCTATGTTTATGCCATACAGGTTAGTTCATGCTTTATGTTTATGTTTATGTCATGTATCATGCATGTTAAGAATGTTTACTTATGTTTATGTATCATGCCTTGTTAAGAATGTTTATTTATGTTTATGTTTATGTCATGTATTCGGCCATGTTAAGTTGAATTATGTTTATGTCTATGTCATGTATTATGCTATGCTAAGTTGAATTATGTTCATGTTTATGCCATGTATCATGCCATGTAAATTTTAATTATGTTCATGTTATGTCATGTATCATGCCACGTAAGTTTATTTATATTTATGTTCAAGCATAAAGTTATGTTTATGTTTCATGTTCTTATGATTAAGTGATGAATGATTTTAGTGAGTAGGAAAGAGTCTTACTAAGCCTGTGTGCTTATAGTCTTATTTCCTTATACCGCAGATCACACAAGGGGACTGTAAGGAAGCAGCAGGAGGGCAAGAATGCATGTGTGTGGTAGTGACATGGCCAAGAAAATAATATGTTTACTCGTCTTATGCTAGAACTTTACCTTTACTACTTATGTGCTTGAATGGTGACTTATGTGACTCGATGACATGATGCTAAGTATGACATGATGCTAAGTATGATATGATATGATGCTAAGTATGAAGTTAATATGCCAAGTTCCCATGTCATCATGTTAGGAGTGGTAGTAGGTGCATGTAGGTGTAAGTTTAAGGTTTTTCCACTGCATTATGAGGTTCACCTGCCCTACTCATGTTAACGTAACGCCGCTTTATGGAAAGAAAAAAAAAGCGGGTGTTACGTGGGGCGCCTGTATGAACACAAGTGCCTCGCTTGATGATGTGGCAGCTTGCTTCGAGTGGCTTGGAATCAACATTGTCTGGGGCACCTGCATCAACACAGGCGCCTGTTAAAACAGGCCCCTGCCTTCGTTGAGGCGCTTGGGGAGCAAAAACCTCCATCCCTTCATTCCTAAAACCAGGGTTTGTTCCAAAACACAAATAGCATATAACTGATATGAATTTAAGCATGATTAACAGCCTGAGTTGTCATGGTCTGACTTCGGGTTTCCAAAATGGAACCCTAGGTCGAACCGACGCCTAATGTTCCCTCCTACGGGGAACGCGTCCTCACCTACTCCTCTCGAAGAGTTTACCTTTTTGCCAACTGGCTCCTCCAGTTGGACTTTTGCCCAATATCCCGGATCAGGTCATCGTGCCCAGTCCGCGACCAAGACTTATTGCCTAGCTTCACTCATCAGGTCTTCAGTGCCCAGTCCACGACCAGGACTTATTGCCCAGCTTCACTCACCAGGTCTTTGGTGCCTAGTCCACGACCAGGACTTATTGCCCAACCTTATGTCAGGACTTAGTGCCCAATTCTTAGAACCAGGACTTCATGCCTAGTGTACCTAGGACTTTTCCTGTACACTCGAGTAGCATTGTTAGATCATAATAAAATCTTAACTTCTGAACCCTTTGCCATTATCAAAACACAGGTTTGACTTTGGTGCTTCCGGCACCAACATTTTATTTCTTGGTTGGGAATCCGCAGCACCCAGACCAAGCCTACTTACCTCGGGCATCCGCAGCACCGTGAGGTAATAGGGTTTTATTTCTTGGTCGGGAGTCCGCAACACCCAGACCAAGCCTACTTACCTCCGGCATCCGCCGCACCGCGACGTAGTATGGTTTTGTTTCTTTGTCAAGCATCCACAGCACCCATACCAAGCCTTCTTACCTCGGGCATCCGCCGCACTGCGAGGTAATAGGTTTTTATTCCTTGGTCAAGCGTACGCAGCACCAAACCAAGCCTACTTACCTCGGGCATCCGCAGCACCACGAGGCAATAGGGTTTTATTTCTTAGTCGGGCATCCGCAGCACCCAGACCAAGCCTACGTACCTCGGGCATCCGTAGCACCACGAGGCAATAGAGTTTTATTTCTTGGTCGGGCATCCGCAGCACCCAAACCAAGCCTACTTACCTCGGGCATCCACAGCACCGCGAGGTAGTAGGGGTTTTATTTCTTGGTCGGGAGTCCGGAGCACCTAGACAAGCCTACTTACCTCGGGCATCCGCCGCTGCGCGAGGTAGTAGGGTTTTATTTCTTGGTCGGGCATCCGCAGTGTAAGATTTGTATACTGAAAGACATGACTTTTATTATATGATCATCTTTTATGAAAAGAGAATCACACTACACTAGGTGTTTGTTTATAATAATACATACACGAAGCCCCATTGCATTGCATTGTAGATAACATGGTGTGTGGTGCCACATGGAAGATCATGTTATTAGTACCTTACTTAGCATAAATAAGAGGCTCACAACCTAGATGGAATTGGACAACCCATCAGGATGGTTGTAGTGTAGTCAGGTGTGGTTGGTCTTGACCATAGGACTACACTAGTGTGCTATGAGTACATTGAGCAGGACCGAAACCCAAGGTTATCCGATTTGTACTGACTAGATAATTGGATAGGACCTCAGTTGTTATTATGGAGGACGATCCCTTAATCCCAAAATAATATCGGACATATATTATTATTTATTATTTATTTGATTTATTAAAGGGCGAGATCTATTCTGTTAGATCGAGTGACCCGGTAAGTTGGGAAATAATATTAATAATATGATGTACCGATGATTATTGACAAAATCCATATCCTTATGAGTCAGGATGATGATGCCCCTTGATGAGCTCCAAAGGATCATCGTGCCAAACCCTGCAGGTGGATTTGATCCGGCACGTTGAAAAGGTTGAGTGGTACTAATCAAGGACCCAGAAGTTAATTAATTTAAATTGTCAGTAATTTAATTAATTAATGGGCATGCGCTATCTTAAACATGGGGGGGATGGACGACTTGTAATATGTGGAGCCCATATGAAAATATGAGGGTTGGTGAGGTAAGTTCAATTAAGATCATTTAATGGAATGGATCTTAATTAATGGATCGGGTTTGGATCCATTAGCGGGCCAAGAACCAACTCCTCCTCTTGGTCCCTGCCTTAGCCCTATAAATACCCTATGAGATCAAGAAACCAAATGAATGAATCAATCCTAGAGCCAAGCCCAAAAACCCTCCCCCTCTCCCTCTCTCTCTCTCTCTCTCTCTCTCGGTGGCGCAACAAGAAGAAGAGGAGGAAACTCCTCGGTTCTTCCTCCCTTCTCCACCAAACTTCGGCTAAGGCTTACAGAAGCAAGGTAGAGGAGTCCTCTACCTTGCGTGGTGCTCAAGGAGGTCGGAAGAGGGGCCGGCGGTCGGTTGTAGGCGGCACAACCTTGGGTTGCGCCGGCGCCGCAAGCAAGGAGAAGAAGAGGTGGTGCGGGTTCTTGTGGCTGAGAAGAAGGTTGTCTCTTATCTTCTTCTTCTTCATCATCTTCCTCTCGAGGTGTACCGCTGATCCGGAGGGCTTGGAGCCGGCTCCGGTGGGCGGCGGCGCAAAGGGAGGGGAGGAGGCACCGGCGGCACAAACCCTAGGGCTTAGGGTTTTCGGCCGGTTGAAGAAGTGGGTTGGTTGGTGCTCTTGGTGAACTCGGATCGCGGTATATCATCTCCCACACGATGTTCGCGAAGGGAGGGACATAAGGTAGAAGACCGCGAGATGATCGGAAAGGTATAACTTTCCAAACGCTCCTTTGTATATCCTTGTGTCGTGCATGTGCTATGTTGATATGTCTCGTTACTTTATGTGTTAGAATTTATTGTTTTGCTTGCAAAATATATTTAATAAATTCTTAACTAGACCCCGACCATAAACACAAAAGCCGGTGATCAACTCGTCGTCTTTTCCACGGTCGAACGGTCGAGCAAATTGCAAGGCCAATTTTGGAAATTGGCTAAGTTGCAATTTAGATCGTTCAATACAGCACGAGACGGTCGATGGGAAATGGCTCTCTATTCGGATTGAATTTTTTAATCCATGGGCATAGAGAGGTCTCTCAGATCGACTAGGTATTTATTAGCGAAACCCGCCGAGTTATACCCAACACGCAGCACCCGGGTTTTATTTCTTTGTCGGGCATCCACAGCACCCAGATCAAGCCTACTTACCACCGTGAGGCAATAGGGATTTATTCATTGGTTGGGCGTCCGCAGCACCTAGACCAAGCCTACATAGCTCGGGCATCCGCAGCACCACGAGGCAATAGGGTTTTATTTCTTAGTCGGGCGTCTGCAACACCTAGACGAAGCCTACTTACCTCGGGCATCCGCAGCACCACGAGGCAATAGGGTTTTATTTCTTGGTCGGGTGTCCGCAGCATCCAGACCAAGCCTACTTACCTCGAGCATCCGCAGCACCGCAAGGTAGTAGGGTTTTATTTCTTGGTCGGACATCCGCAACACCCAAACCAAGCCTACTTACCTCGGGTATCCGCAGCACCGCGAGATAATAGGGTTTTATTCCTTGGTCGGGCGTCTGCAACACCCAGACCAAGCCTACTTACCTCGGGCATCCGCAGCACCACGAGACAATATGGTTTTATTTCTTGGTCGGTCGTCCGTAGCACCCAGACCAAGCCTACTTACCTCGGGCATCCGCAGCACCATGAGGCAATAGGGTTTTATTTCTTGGTCAGGCGTCCTTAGCACCCAGACCAAGCCTACTTACCTCGGGCATCCGCAGCACCGCGAGGTAATAGGGTTTTAGACAGATGCATTGGCACTTTTATGATGAGGCGTCTCATTTATTTCATGACCATCACTGCAAGGCAGCAAGAATACATAGACAAGTACATAGCAGGTCTCATAAATCTTACCGGGTGTGGCAGGGTTGGGGATAGTTGGCATGCCATGACCTCTTCTACTTTTCATCCCTATCTCCCTCTAGGGGATTGGCGAGATCGATTTGCAGGACTTCATGTGACTTCGGGTGCTTGCGGGACTCCGATTTGACTTCTCCGTTGTAGCATCGTCACGACGCCAACTAGTCTCCCTTGACTTCTATCACTTGGTCGCCTACCTGGAATTTGATCTTCTGGTACTAGACCGAGATCGTCGCATGGAATATGCTGAGCGCTAGGCGTCCCAAGATGGCATTGTAGGATGAGGGAGCATCCATAACCAGGAAGGGCGCCCTACTAGTCCTCTACATAGTGTCACTACCCAATGACAGCGCTAGGGTAATTTGCCCTATTAGCTGTACTCGGTATCCAGTGAAGCCAAATAGTGGAGTCGACACTGGATGCAGTTCATCCTCTTCAATCTGCATCTGGTCTAGAGCAGCCTTGTGTTGGTGCAAGTTGCATCAGTGATGTCATTCTCTAAGTGTTTCAATGTTTGACAATATGCTTAAGTCAGTGATACATTGAACAAGGGAAGGGTAAGTCAAGAGAGGGGTAATAAAGTGAACCAAAGTCCTAGTTATCCTAGGCACGAAGTCCTGGTTCGAAGAATTGGGCACTAGGTCCTGGACGAGGGTTGGGCACCAAAGACCTGGTTCGAGGAATCGGACACTAAGTCCTGGCCGAGGGTTGGGCACTGAAGATATGGTTCGAGAAATTGGGCATGAAGTCCTGGCCGAGGGTTGGGCACCAAAGTCTTGGACCTAGGGTTTGGGCACGAAGTCTTGGTTCGAGGGATTGAGCAACTTAGCTGAGCGATGACTAAGGATAGAAGTAGAGACGGGTCAAGGGTCGGACGTCTTGAGATCTGAGAGTATCAAAGGCTAAACAAAAGTCCACCTGAATGGACTGGGTGGCAACCATCTCCTGAGAGGAGTAGGTTGAAGGCACGTTCCCGGGGGTGGGAACTTACGTCGGTTCGACCTAGGGTTTCGTGGAAATCCGAATTCAGAACCAAGTCCTTAAGGTTAAGATTGTGTGTGTATTTACTTTGTATTTGTGTATCTTGCAGGTACCGAGAATGGAAGACAAAGCAGGCAAACAACACACCACATGGCTGGAACCCTGGCTGCTAGGCGCCCCCATTGAAGGAGGCGCCTAGATGGAGCTAGGCACCCCCATCATCCAGGGCACCTCCATGAAAGGAGGAAAAACAGGTTGTTATTCAGGCACCCCAGATGATACAGGCGCCCTGGTTGAAAGTTGTATTTGCTGCTGCGAGTTCGAAGCAGAGATAAGCTTTGACTGGGTTCATTGAGGCACCTAGGAGGTCCACGGCGTCCTAGTCAAGAGGTATATCTGCTGCGACGAATTCGACATGGAGATAAGGTTTGACCAAGCCCTTTGAGGCGCCCCGGTGATCACAGGCACCCTAATGAAGCCTATAAAAAGGGCTTCGACCCCAAGGCTCAGTACACAACTTCCAAAACCATTCTAAGTTGTCCAAGTGACGACAATGCGCTAACGACGAAGCTCTGCGACCAGGAGGCTCGAGGAGGAAGTGCACGGCACTTCGGAGGTCCAGATCGGCCGGGTTTCAAATCTTGTTTGTTCAGTTTGAATTTAAATTCTACACGTATTTCATTTATTCTTTTGATTGTAATTTCTGCACTGTAAGACGGGTTTCTACACCTCCGGAATGTCCGGAAAGGAGACCATTAGTGGACGGGTGTTCCCGTGCTTAGGCCTTGGATATACTAACCCTGGGGGGTTGGGAACCATGTAAAAATCCCGCGTGCGCTGTGTTGTTTGTTTTCTTCGTTCTGTATATTTTCCGCTGCACTAACTCTGAGTCTAGAACAAAGATCCGAAAGACGATTTTCGCGAATGATTTTTACGGTCGATATTCCCCCCCTCTATCGACGGCACCGATCCTACAATTGGTATAAGAGCCAGACCGCTCTTCACCGGACTAACCGCCGACGGAGCAAAGACGCTAGGAGTTGAGGGGGAGCCTAGGGGTGAATCAGGTATATTTTTTTTAATGTCAATTTTTAAATTTCATATTACATGTTTCAAGTGCAGGGAGAGAGGCCACTATAAAAATCAGTGCCCTACTCGTAAGACTCGTTCTTCACCGGCGACAAAAGAAGTACCAGCACCTGGAGGCTGGAGGAACAAAGATCACATCAAATGCTTCAATTGCGAAAAATACGGACACTACAAGAATAAATGTCCGGCAAAGGTACGCAAAATTTACATTCCTAGAAATTTTCAATTTCCTGCACAATCGTATGATAAGGTTGATAATTTTTCTGAAAAGTTAAATTTACTGCATAGTCAAATTAAATTTTGCATGACCAGTTAGAAAATTTAGATAATACTAAAATATCAGAAATTAACTTTGTAATCCTTAATGTTAATTCGATAATTTCTAAAGTAAATTTTGAAATTAAATATGCAAATTCTAATAATATTAATTCTATAAATTTTGGAATTAATTCTGTAAATTCTGATAATCTTGAGGATAATTTAGAAATTAAATCTAATAATCTTGAGGATAATTTAGAAATTAAATATGATAATTCTGAATTCAAATTTGAAAATCTTAAAGATAATTCTGAATTTAAATCTGAAAATCTTAAGGATAATTCTGAACTCAAATTTGAAAATCTTAAGGATAATCTCGAACTTAATTTTGAAATTCTTGAGAATAATTCTGAAAATATTGAAGATATTTTTGACGATAATAGAGATGAAATTCTCTTAGATGATAATTTAATTTTAGATAATGTTAAAGATTATTACAAAACATTAACTAGTGGCCCAAATTATTGCACCTACTTTGAGAATATTGAAGGATGTAATTTTGAGGATGAGCAGGAAAAGGAATTATCTGATATCAAGGCTATAGTTAATAAAGTTTACAAATAATCAAATAAATCAGAATTATTAGAAAAACTTGTAAAGATAAATAAAGAGGAAATAGTAAAGGAATCAGAGATTTTTGAAATAATGAAAATGATAAAGCTAAAGCCACAATTATTATCTAACCCAAAGATGTTGAATTTTAAATCTAGTTAAATCTTAACAATTTTTACCTTATTTATTTCAATCTTAAAGAATCCTTAATTAACTTAATCTTAATTCTTATTTAATTTAACTTTAATTAACCTTTAATTAATTCAAATTTAATTAATCTTTAATTAATTCAAAATTAATTAATCATTAATTAACTCAAATTCAATTAATTCAAATTCAATTAATCATTAATTAATTCAACTTTAATTAATCTTCAATTAATTCAAATTATTAATTCTTAATTAATTCAACTTTAAATAATTCTTAATTAATTCATCTTTAAATAATTCTTAATTAATTCATCTTTAAATAATTCTTAATTAATTTAACTTCAACTTCAAATTTATTTCAATTAACTTAACTCTAACTCTTAAATAACTTAAACTCAAATTAAATAAAATCTTACCCAAACCGCAACAATTAAATTAAAAATATTAAATATGTCAAAGTTGTTGATGCAGTCTGACCTTGATTGTTGTTTTGGTGTTGACACTGATTTAAGTTTGATTCAAGTTTGATTGAATTCGGATTAAGTCCAGGTGGATCGGGAGATCGCACGGTAGCATGTGAAAAAGTCCTAGCTTGGAGGGCTAGGTGTGAAAAGTCCTAGCTTGGAGGGCTAGGTGTAAAAAGTCCTAACTTGGAGGGTTAGGTGTGAAATGTCCTAGCTTGGAGGGCTAGGTGTGAAAAGTCCTAACTTGGAGGGTTAGGTGTGAAAAGTCCTAGCTTGGAGGGCTAGGTGTGAAAAGTCCTAACTTGGAGGGTTAAGTGTGAAAATGTCCTAGCTTGGAGGGCTAGGTGTGAAAAGTCCTAGCTTGGAGGGCTAGGTGTGAAAAGTCCTAACTTGGAAGGTTAGGTGTGAAAAAGTCCTAGCTTGGAGGGCTAGGTGTGAAAAGTCCTAGCTTGGAGGGCTAGGTGTGAAAATTCCAAACATGGAGGGTTAGGTGTGGAAAAGTCCTAGCTTGGAGGGCTAGGTGTGAAAATTCCTAACTCGGAGGGTTAGGTGATGGAAACCCTGGCTTGGAGGGCCAGGTCCTTGATTGGAGGGCTAGGTTGGATGAAATCCTGGCTTGGAGGGCCAGGTCCTAGCTTGGAGGGCTAGGTTGAAGTCCCAGTGAGTGAAACTGGACACGGAGTCTTGGCCCGGGGGACTAAGAATGAGTCAGAGAAGGGCTGGAAGCTTGTTCTCGGGACTTAGAGTGGATCTGACCTTGCCTGGATCGGTCTGGTGACCAATCAGGGAAGTTGGCATGGAGTTCCCTCGTGGATCAGTCTGGTGACTGATCCAGCTATTTCTGATCGATCTGGTGACCGATCCAGCTATTTCTGATCAGTCTGGTGACCGATCAGGGAGCATACGGTGAGTTTGGGAACCTTACTGTTCGGCTCCTAATCGGTCTGGTGACCGATCAGGGATACTATTCAGATCATTGTGGTGAACGATCAAATGTTGCGATCTTCTCACTATGACCAATCAGGCTGGAGCCTGATCGGTCAAGAGGTGCTCTGATCGGTCCCCAGACTGATCAGGCCACATCTTGATCGGTCTAGTGACCGATCAAGCGTGTAGTTTGTGGCAAGCAGACTGCTGGACCGATCTGGTGACCGATCCAACAGTAATCATGATTCTAGTTTTCTCACTGTGGACCGATCAGGATGGAGCCTGATCGGTCTGGGCTTACCCTGATCGGTCCGGTGACCGATTAGGGTCCTTTCTGATCGGTCTGGCGACCGATCAGAAGTTGAACTTTAACTCAAATACGTTGTCAGAAGTTTCTGATCGCGTCTGTTTTCTCTGCGCTTTCTCTGAGACACTATGATTTCCTTGTGATATGCTTTGCTAAGCGTCTGATTGAGTGTTCAGGTGATAGGGATGGATTCAAACACTCAAGGAGGGTCAAAGGGAGACTTTCCATCGAGCAGGTTTGGATGCTTTCGTTTCTCAGGTCTCAACAGACGCTAGCGCTGCTGGAATCTAACCTGGGGCTCGATTGGCGCTCAGCTGAGGAGAGGTCAGGGAGTCCAGGAGTGGTCAGGTAGTTGGGTTGTGCAGATGAGCAGCTGGGAGCTGCAGAGGAGCGTCTGGCGACATCAGCAACAGGTTAAGTGGCTAGCGATGAAGAGAAGAGAAGAAGTCTCTGTGTGCGATATCTTCTGGCTTTAGCTACAACTGAGAAGTTTGGTTGCTACTACACATATTCTGATCCTTGAAGCAACCTGTTGAGACATTGCATACTTGAGCGCTTGGAAGAAGAAACAAGGAGCTTGGTGAGTTCATCAGCAAGAAGACACGAAGAGGGAGTTCTTACGTGAGATCTGTGCTGAGTGGAGCTCGGTGAGGAGTTCGCTTGTGTTCTTTCTGTCCTAAGTGCTCTGTAAGTTTCCTTTGTGTTTCATTGTGCTTAACTTCATATACACTGATTGAAATGCTGTGGAGAGGTTACTCCACTGAGAAGGAGGTTACATTTGATATCCGGATTTCTGGGGCTTGATCTGTCGACGATCAAGGGATCGCCCACCTTAAGGGCACACCAAGGAGTTGGGACAAGTTATCCCCGAACCTTGTAAATGATCCTTGTTAGCATTTTTGGTTTGCTTTTCATTTCTGCATCAATACTCTGTTTTGTTGTTTGCTTCCGCTGTCTAACCCTTGAAGTGCAGAAAACCTAATAGTAGCAAGAATTAGTGTCTGGCTATATTCACCCCCCCCTCTCTAGCCATCCATGTTCCAACAAAAGTGGGTTGGCATATTCGCGAGTTCACATGACATGTATCAAATCGGAAATTTAATACATTATTAGAAACTTAAATAAAATGATTTGAATTGTTTGGCTCATGCATAACTGTCATGTCATGCATCTACTATTTCTTTAAAATATATGTCATGCATGTCTTAGAATGGTTATAGGAAAAAGAATAATTGAAACTTGATCAACCTAGTATTAGGTGGAGGTGAGATGATAGTACGTTAGGGAAGCCGTCTGGTGGAACTAGCCGAAGCTACCGATCCAAAACTTAAGCTAGTTAGACCAAAATTTTTCAAGAAGTAATTTGAAAATGAATTTTCGATAAAAGACTTTGTCAAGGAAAGGGTTGATGATCCAATAAGGCTACGGCCAAAGAAGGCCTTGTGCCTCGCCAAGACCTGGAAGCCGATTACCGAAAATCAAATTCACTTTACTATTTGATAAATTTGAATCTAACACAAATTTCAATTAAATCTTAGATTTAACAATGAATTAAGAAAAATGATTCAAGCATCTCACAATGCATCCATAAGGCAACCATGATTGTTGTATTAAGACATCTAGAATGGGTGAGATGTTAAGGACTAATAAATTGAAAATATTTTTCAAAATTGTTTTCCAAAAGTCTTAGAATATTTTTCTAAAATCTATTTTCAAAATAGTGCTTTAACATATTAATGTTTTTATAGATTTCATGATTATCTGATTGGATATACATATTATACATCTTTCAAAAGTATATTTTTTTAAAAAAAGTGTTTGACCTACACAATTAGACACAAGTCTCTTAGGTCAACACTAAAGTCCCTTAAGGCTCTTAGATAGAGTCAAACAGTATTGGATATAGGGGGAGTGTTTTATCCTTTTTAATCTTTAAAAATATTTTCGAAAACTATGCTTTAATTAGTATCACTTATGTTTTAAAAATTATCTTCTTTCCAAATTATGGTTTCGAAATTTATCTTCCCGAAAATTATTGTTTATTTGATTTTGATAATCCCTAAAAGACACAGAGGAAGATCTACTTCATGATCTATAAGGACTCCTAGGATGTGTCAAATTTAGGGGAAGTCTGAGTCAAAAGAAAAATTTCTGAAAAGTTTTTTTTATAATTATTTGTTTTGAAATTATTAGATAATTCCTTTGATCTGAACTAAACCCTAAAGACTTAGAGGAAGAATACATATGGTCAACAAGCTTCCTAGGACTGAGTCAAGTTTAGGGGAAGGTCAAATTACAAGAATTATTTAATATGTTTTCATGCACTGCATAATTAAGTCCTTTTTGAAAACATAAATTTTCTATCAAAGTACTGCCTTTTTAAATCATATTATCTCTCTATAACTTTCAATCTCTATCACTTTCAAAACAGTTTTTTTGGAAATAATATTTACATGGGTTGGAGAATTTACAGGATACTTAGGAGAATGTCCTTGTAGTTAACAAGGTTTCCTAGGATTGTGTCAGACTGGAAAAGAAAACAAGTCAAGTAAAATATTATGTTTTTAAAAACAAGATTTATCTAAGTACTTTCAAAACATGAGTCAAATAATATTTTTTTCTAATATTTTTCAAAAATGCAAAATATTTTTCAAAGTACTTATATTTTTCAAAAATGCATAATATTTTTCAAAAGTACTTATATTTTTCAAAAATACATAATATTTTTCAAAAGTACTTATATTTTTCAAAAATACATAATATTTTTCAAAAAGTACTTATATTTTTCAAAAATATATAATATCTTTCAAAGTGACTTATATTTTTCAAGGATACAGATATTTTAAAAGTACTTGCATCTTTCAAAAAGCTCAATATCTTTTAAAAGTACTTGCATTTTTTTTGCTTAATATCTTTCAAATTACAAGGTTTTGCACAATATTTTTCAAAGTATTATTTTAAAATGCAAAAATCTCTAAGTGAAATATTTTAGAAAAAAATGCATATTTTTCTAAGAAAAAATCATTTAAGTATGCAATTCCTTTTGAAAAACTTTCTCAATAAAAATTTTTTTTTCCAAGGCAATATTTTTTTCTAAGTGAAAATTTTTCTAAATTTTTTGGAAATTTTTTATGCACAATACTTTTCAAGGTGTAATTTTCTGGTGCAATTATTTTTGTTAAACTAGCTCTCTGTTATGATTTAAAAAATTACACTAAGTACCTTCAAAAGAAAATCTATTATTGTTGGTGCAAGTGTTTTGGTCGTTTTTTTTATGTATAACAAAGGGGGAGAGTGAGAGCTTAAGTTAGAAAATTTTTGTTTCTTCCCAAAGGATCAATGAAAATCAAAAATTCTTTTTGAAATAGGGGAGAGTGAGCTTATCTTAGAAATGTTTTTCTCCCAAAGATCAAAATGTATTTTCAAAAATTAGATTATTTTTTTTAAGGTTTAGCCCTTTCAACCAATCTAACTTAAGATATTGTCAAACATCAAAAAGGGGGAGATTGTTGGTGCAAGTTGCATCAGTGATGTCGCCCTCTAAGTGTTTTAATGTTTGACAATATGCTTAAGTCAGTGATACATTGAACAATGGAAGGGTAAGTTAAGAGAGGGGTAACAAAGTGAACCAATGTCCTAGTTATCCTAGGCACGAAGCCCTGGTTCGAAGAATTGGGCACTAAGTCCTGGCCGAGGGTTGGGCACCGAAGACCTGGTTCGAGGAATTGGGCACTATGTCCTGGCCGAGGGTTGGGCACCGAAGACCTGGTTTGAGGAATTGGGCACTAAGTCCTGGCCGAGGGTTGGGCAGCGAAGACCTGGTTCGAGGAATTGGGCATGAAGTCCTGGCCGAGGGTTGGGCACTGAAGTCCTGGACCTAGGGTTTGGGCATGAAGTCTCTTGGTCCGAGGGATTGAGCAACTTAGCTGAGTGATGACTAAGGATAGAAGTAGAGATGGGTTGAGGGTCGGACGTCTTGAGATCCGAGAGTATCGAAGGCTAAGCAAAAGTCCACCCGAATGGACTGGGTGGCAACCGTCTCCTGAGAGGAGTAGGTTGAAGGCTCTTTCCCGGGGGTGGGTGTTGGGTTCTCCCAGCATAAAAACACAAAATGC
The DNA here is from genome assembly GCA_024364735.1 of Boesenbergia rotunda. Lineage (NCBI taxonomy): Eukaryota > Viridiplantae > Streptophyta > Magnoliopsida > Zingiberales > Zingiberaceae > Boesenbergia > Boesenbergia rotunda. The sequence goes on from JAGFNQ010006084.1 coordinate 73,844, forward strand.
AGCGGAAACACGAACCCTCGAGCGATCCATGTGAAAGAAAAACTCGTACAAAGTTCATCTGTCTAATAGATCTATCTAAAGTGTATACCTTTGGAGCGTGCCCTTCGCTTTTCCCGCTCGTCCGAGATGCGCCGGATCTCTCACACGTTCAAGTGTTCATGCCTCTATTCGTATCCACACGGACACGATCTCTCAACTTCGGGAAGAACTACCTTAGTTGTGCTAGCAACTTGGGGTAGTTCGCAAGACAACCAAGAACCCACAAGGGTTTCGGCCAAGAGGGAGAAGAGGAAAAAGAGAGGAAGGGAAGAAGGGAAGGCTTTCACACACTTTATTCAAAATGACAAGACTCTCTTTTATATTCATCCCATGAATATGAAGAGTCTTTTGTCTCTTTGACTTCCCTTCATTAAAGCCAATAAAGAGCACATCTTTTCATGTGACTCTTCACCTTCTCTTCATCCAATGAAGATAGACTTTTCTCTTTCCTTCATTAAACACTTTAATGAATTTCCCCATGGAATTCTGACCGAGCCTCTCGGGCTTCCGACCAGGTCTGCCGAGCAAGTCGCCGAGCTCCTGACCTAGTCTGCCAAGCAGCGAGCTAGTCTGTCGAGCGCCGACCTAGTCTACCAAGCGCCGAGCCCCCGACCCAGTCTGCCGAGCGCCGACCCAGTCTGCCGAGCATCGACTTAGTCTGCCGAGCGCCGAACCATTCCGCCGAGCGCCGAGCTCCCAACCAAGTCCCTGAGCTCCTGACCGGAGCTCCCGATCAGATCTCCTGATCAGATCTCTCGAGTTCCCAACTCGGGCTCCCGATCAAACTTCCCGATCAGATCTCCCGAGTTCCCAACTCGGGCTCCCGATCAAACTTCCCGATCGGATCTCCCGAGTTCCCAACTGGGCTCCCGATCAAACTTCCCAAAGCATCATGTCCTTAATGTGTGACCCAATAGGTTCTCGTGACGTTGGCAATCCGCCTAAACACCTTAGACACATAAGCAATGAGCGGCATCTAGCAATGCATCATTGCTACCCAAGTAACAAGAAAAGTTGAGATCCGACTAAACCTCCGTGACTATGCTAGTGTATGACCTTGTCCTTCTATCCTTGATATCTAGATTGACCAATGAGGTGTAGACCATGTCATCCTCAATCAATCTTGTGTTTCTTGATCCCCGAGTAGACTCACTCAAACAAATGAGCTCAATATCTCATATTGACTCATTTGAGCATGGTCATGCGTTTCAGTAGTCCTACTCGATCAAGGGGCCCACAGATATCACTCCCGTCATATGGGAGGGATAGATCCCATCTACATCACTCACATCCCTCCACATAATTCATTACATACCCAGTGATCGCCTTTATAGTCCACCCCGTTACGGGTGACGTTTGACGATACCAAAGTACATAACTCCTTATGTAGGGAACCGTAGTGACTTCAGGTCTAAGGACTATTCATACTAATAGTCACATGAGAAAGTTTATAACACTCATATGACAATCTATGAAACTTTCTCATGGCAGGTCAATTCAGTACACATTCTCTAATGTATACTCATGTGTCAACTTGATATCACATATCCATGACTTGTGAGCTCAAGTCATCAATTGACCTACATGCTAGTCTCCATGCATTAATATTGTCCCTGAATATTAATGCTTGACTTGGAATAATTTAGTATAGTGTTCTCTACATTATCTCTCTATCGATTCAACCAATCGATATAATGTAGATAAGAACCTACTACACAAGGACATTATTATACTTAGTTATTTGGCACAAAAATACAGTAAGTATAATAACCAAACATGTCTTTATTAATGATAGAATATGATACAAAAAGTCCCTAGTCAATCATCACATAATTGGCTCTAGGGCTCCTACTAACAGTGGGAACTTGCGTCGGTTCGACCTAGGGTTTCGTGGAAATCCGAAGTCAGAACCAAGTCCTTAAGGTTAAGATTGTGTGTGTATTTGCTTTGTATTTGTGTATCTTGCTGTTACCTAGAATGGAAGACAAAGCAGGAAAACAACACACCACGTGGCTGGAACCCTGGCTGCTAGGCACCCCCATTGAAGGAGGCGCCTAGATGGAGCTAGGCACCTCCATGAAAGGAGGCAAAACAGGTTGTCATTCAGGCACCCCAGATGATACAGGTGCCCTGGTTAAAAGTTGTATTTGTTGCTACGAGTTCGAAGCAGAGATAAGCTTTGACTGGGTTCATTGAGGCACCTGGGAGGTCCAGGGCGCCCTGGTCAAGAGGTTTATCTGCGGCGACAAGTTCGGCGTGGAGATAAGGTTTGACCAAGCCCTTTGAGGTGCCCCGGTGATCACAGGCGGCCTAATGAAGCCTATAAAAGGGGCTTCAACCCCAAGGCTCAGTACACAACTTCCAAAACCATTCTAAGCTTTCCAAGTGACGACAAAGCGCTAACAATGAAGCTCTACATCCAGGAGGCTCCAGGAGGAAGTACGCGGCACTTCGGAGGTCCAAATTGACCAGGTTTCAAATCCTGTTTGTTCGGTTTGAATTTAAATTCTGCATGTATTTTATTTATTCTTTTGATTGTAATTTCTGCACTGTAAGACGAGTTTCTCCGCCTCCAGAAAGTCCGGAAAGGAGACCATTAGTGGATGGGCGTTCCCGTGCTTAAGCCTTGGATGTACTGACCCTAGGGAGTTGGGAACCAAGTAAAAATCCCGCGTGCGCTGTGTTGTTTGTTTTCTTCGTTCTGTATATTTTCCGCTGCACTAACTCTAAGTCTAGAATGAATATCCGAAAGACGATTTCTGCAAAAGATTTTTACGGTCGATATTCACCCCCCCCCCCTCTATCGTCGGCACCGGTCCTACACCTTGTATAGGATGTTGACGGAGCTTCTTGTATCCACGAAGATATGCTTAACCTCGTAATTTGCAATGCATGCAAGAATTACCAGTGCGTCATCATCGGGAGCTACTACATCTTCCAAGTCCTCTGGGCCGAAGGAGATCGTAGGATCAAGATGTTGGCTCCGACTCATCCTGATGGCGTAGTTCTCCAGCCGCCAGGTGTGAGCCTTTCATGCCCAGTGGGAATCTCTTCCTGTGGGTCCCCCTAAGATCACCCCCATGTGTTCGGAAGACGGGCCACGTGCAGGGGCCTTGCCCTTCTTGGGGTCTCTTTCCAATGAGGGAGACCTACGTGGTGTGGCCCCCTGACTCCTCCCTCTCGAACGCATTGAGACCGATGTCGGGTCTCGTTCTCCATCGACTGTCGTTGTCGAGGAGACAAGCTTTGCCGAGGGGACCTCCAGCGATACCCAGTCTTCTTCCACTCCATCCGGGGTTTGGTGTCTACTTCTTCATTCACTTTTCACTTTAGGGCATGACACTCCTCGGTGGAGTGCATCGTACTGCCGTGGAATTCGCGGTACTTCATCAACGGCTCCGGTTGCTCAATGTGTACTATCTCTACCAGCTTCCGCCTACCAGCCCACTGGTCTTTCCCCAGGCGAATATCATTTCCTCGTGCTAGAGCCGGAGGTTTTCTCCTTTCCGGTCGTACCACGGTTTGAGTAGGGGCCCCAGCTGGCTCCTTGCGGTCGGCGTGTTGCACTTCTTCCACATTGACGTGCTTGACAGAACGCCCTAGCAGATCATCGAAGCTGATGGGTGGCTTCTTCACCAAAGATCGGAAGAAATCCCCTTCCAAGAGCCCTTGGGTGCAGGCACTAACGAGGATTTCCAATGTTGGAGTTGGCACATCCTGCGCCACTCGGTTGAACTGCTGAATGTAATCCTTGAGTGGTTCCATTGGCTTCTGCTTTAGAGCAAATAAATTTAGCGTCGTCTTCTGACAGTGATGGTTGCTGGCGAAATGATATAGGAAGGCAATTCTAAACTCCGTGAAGGAGTTGATAGAACCCTGGGGCAGCCTCTAGAACCATCGCTGGCCTGCTCCTGATAGGGTGTTCAAGAACATCGGGCACTTCACACCATCGGTGTACTGGTGTAGGAGCGTTGGGTTCTCAAACTTACAGGCATGATCTTCAGGATCTGTCTTCCCATCGTAGTCGGCAATCCCAAGCCTACGGAACTGCTTCGGCATGGGATCTTCCATGATCTCCAATGAGAAAGGGGTGAAGGGCGCCTTTTGTTGGGGCAATCGACCCAAACATGATCTGGAGGATCATGGGTTTTGATGTATGTGTCAATATGATTAAGTTAGGGTTTGTTGTTGGACTAATATGTGTATGTGAGTGTGCAGGTTTGCAGGTACATATAGACTTGGTTGGATGTTTTCAGGTGAAGGGTGGCAAGGAGGCAAGCTGGAGGCTTGTGTGCGAATCCGAGGGACCATGGGTAGAGATGATGAGCCGAGGGACGCGGACTTCAAGGCATGCATGAAGGGTGGCATAGAGGCAAGCCGAGGGCTTGCGTGCGCATCCGAGAGATGGGAGTCGAAGACGAAGAGGGCGTGAAGGCAACAGATCGAGACTGTTGATTGAAGAGTCAACCAGGTCGTGAGGGTCCGAGTGTGAGTGTTTGTACTCAGGAACTAAGTCGGGAGGGTTTGAGTGCGGAGAGAAATGTACTCGGGAAGGGAACCCTAGGCTTAGAAGGGGACAGGGCAGTCGACTGGGATGGCCAGAATTCGAAAGGTCAGTGTGAGGATTCGAATTCAGGGAGGACCAGTCGACTGCTCCAGGAGCAATCGACTGACCAACGGTCATATTCAGCCCGAGCTCTATTTAAAGGAGCTCGATTCAAGTTGTTTACCCTTGGCGAAACATACTTGGATAGAGTGAGTTAGTAGCCTTCTTTACTCAGGTAGTGTCCAAGAGTTGTGGAGAGGTTTCTCCACCCACAAGGAGCTACGAGATCTAGCCGAAGGTGCTCCGGGGAATCATCCACCGATGGATTAGGGATCGCCCACCTTACGAGCAGCCGTGGAGTAGGAGTTTTTATCTCCGAACCACGTAAATAGGTGCGTTAGCATTGTTTTCATTTGTTTTTATTAGATTTCCGCTTGCGCTTGCTAACGTTGTAGGTAGAAAATCGAGAGTTGCTATTCACCCCCCTCCCGTCTAGCAAGACAAACACAATCTAACAAGTGGTATCAGAGCGAAGGTCCACTCTTGTTGGAATTGTTAGTAATATGAGAGAAGTGTCCTACGGCAATCGCCTTATGATTGTAATCATTTATTTTAATAAACGAATATTCACTATTTGAGTATACATGTCTGTGTATTTGATTGAGATCTTAAACTCATTTATTGAATGTCCGCAATACAATTCACAGCATGAGAGAATTTGTGATGAATTCACAACTAGTGATTATCTCTACGTGTGCAATTGTGAAGTATTGAAATTGTCCCTAGTCGATGAATTGATAGATACGGACACTGTCAATTCTGTTGAGACTAGCATGGGTTATTCTCTAATCAGTCGATTCTCACTGGCTGGTGACATTGGGATGTCCGGAGATAAACATGAATGCTAGTTAAGGGAACTAGTTCATTGGAGTGACTAGCTATAAAACTTCATATGGTAGTCCACATATAGACATGTCAGTGAAGTTCTTACTGCAGCATAAGTGCGATGTTCCTTTGACTTGCGGTGTTCAAGTCATCTTGGTCATGGATACTTATACTTTGACATCTTAAGCAAGCATCTCCAAGGAGGTGTGGACCCAGGATGATTGGGTATAAGCCGAAGTGCCCGAAGATGTTTGAACAGCCTACATAGGATTCACCACTCCTTGCGAGGAGATGTATACCCAAGGTCTATCGTCGGATTGTTACTCGAAGCCTCTGGCCAGAGCATGACATGTTTAGAGTATGAATCTCTTAAATACATGAGAGTAATTAGAATCCATAGGACGAGGAAATGTTACTTGGGCTAGGTGTGACGTAATCAGCCTAGTGGGGACTGACACACATAGACCATGTCCTGAACCAAGTGGGTATAAGATGGTGAAAGGAATGGGGCATGATTCATTATAGCTGATGAAGGGTTTCAGAATCATTTCTGAGGTCAACCGTTGATCTTTCGATTAATTGGGGATCATGATGTACTACTAGGTGCCACTAATGATCGTTCTATAATTGGTTAATTATAGACGGCCAACATAAATCGAAAGCCTATTTAGTCACACGCACTACGAGTAATCCGAGGGATTTAAAACGAGTTGAAAATTGGATTTTCCGATCAAGAGAGATAAGTCGAATCTGAATTTTTCAGAGACGCATCGGAAGCGTAAAACGGCTAAGTCTTTGAAGACTTATTGGATGAATTAAATGAGTTTAATTCATTGGGTCAAGGCTTGGGTTTGGTCGGCCAAAGAGGGTCCCTACCCTCTTTGTTTGGCTGGCCACATTAAAAGGGAGAACCAAATTGTTTGGTTCAAGTTATAAAATAAACCAAGTGTGATTTGTTTTATAAAATTATGGATAATATAAATTTTATAAACCGAGGTTTGGTTTATTATTTTCATGGAAATTAAAATAAACTTTGAATAGTTTATTTTATTTTATAAAATCAATTATGAATTGATTTTTCCATGATAAGAAAAAATTATATAATAAATTTCTTGTGAAAATTTATTCCATAAGAAAAGGGAGACATGGTTGTTTTTATTATAAATTAAATTATGATAAAAACTTGGCATGATGGAATAAATCATAGAAAAATTTATATGATAAATTTCTTATGAAAATTTATTCCATAAAAAGAAGACTTGGCGGTTGAGAGACTACTATATAAAGGAACCAAGGCAAGGCTTGGAATTCAATCTAAGAGATCTAGAAATAAGCCCTCCCTCTCTCCCCTTCTCTCCCTCTCCCTCCTCTAGTGTCGCCGGCCCTAAAAGGAGAACCCCTTTTGCCGTGAGCTTCAGCCACCACCAAGCAGCTGCCGAAGAAGAAGAAGAAGCGGGCGCAACTCCTTCCTTCCTCCCGGAATCTTGATTCCGTTCTTCGTTTGGTTGTTAGTCTTCCTATCTCTCTCTTGGTATTCTTGTCGTGCCTTTGGATAATCTAGTAGCTCTTGTCAGCACGAAACTCGTGGCTTTGCGAAGTCATCCCGAAGAAAACTCGATGTGGACGCGAATAGAGGCGGAGCTTCCAAGGGACGCTTACGGTTGGATCTCGTCCCTTCCTTCGAGTTACGCGAGGTATTAAGTAAATTAGTTTACTTTCTGCATAATTTTAAATATGTGATCATGTCTACACAATATAAGGTTGCATGCTTAGATGTGTGGTTAAATAATTTGAGAAATTATTTATGGTTAACCTTCCGCTGCACGTAATTAATTTTAAAATTACGAACCCGCATTCATGTCAACATGCACCCGGTCCCAACAGTGGTATCAGAGCCGGTTAGTGTTCGACATAATCATATAAATGTTTTGCGGAAAACTTTGTCATGATCTCAATTTTGGAAAATTTTCCAATTATGGAAACTTTCCAATTATGGTAAATTTTAGATTTAGGAATTTCAAGGTTTGGAAATCCTCATGAAATTTTGCAAACTTTTGAAATATCCCTGTTTCTGAGATTTTATGATAATTGTGAAAACTTTTCAATTTTGGAAATTTCCTATTTTGGAAATTTTCCAATTTTGGAAATACGTAAGTTTTCTTTGTACCAGAAACTTACAATTATTCTGAAAATTTTTTTTGGAAACTTTCCATTTATGAAAAGCTCGCAATTTTGGCACTTTCTTTCAAGAAAGTCTAGACAAATTATGGGAATATTAATTGGCATTTAAATTCATAATTGGAAATTAAATTATTTACAAAATTCTTTATTTTGGATTGAGCCTCGGGGAGCCGTCCAATTTAATGTTAGTTGTTATAATTAAATTTCCTAAATTGAATTTAAATTGTCAAATGTTTAATTTGGAATGAGCCTCGGGGAGCCATCCAAATTATATTATCAATAAATTCTTATTTTGGATTGAGCCTCGGGGAGCCGTCCAAATTAAGTTATTTATTGATATTAATTTTCCATAAATAAAATATGTGATCAAATCTTGGAAATTTTTGAGGTGATTCTCAAATGATAATTTCCTTATTTGATTTATGAGGTGATGCTCTTACATATTATTGTCTCCAAAATTAATTAGGAAAATTGTTTTCCTATAGAGTAATATATTTCCTTAAATAAGATTTTCATGAAAATAATATATGGTTGAATTAAGGGAATCTGTCTCTTAATTTAATAAGATTTGATTTAGAGAAATCAAAGTCTTAAACATATTATTTCCGAAATTGATTATGACAATTTAGGAAATTGTTTCCCAAAACAATTCCTTGAATAAAGTGTGAAATTAGAATTAGGAAATCCGGTTCCTAATTCAATTAATGAGACTTGATAAATTAAGTCACATGCATACTTTATTATGGAAATCGTTAGAACATGACATAATTATATGTCATGAATGTGCTTAAAAGAAAAAGGATGAGACCTAAAACCCCTTACAAAATATTAAGGCCAACACCTTCCATTAATATGGTTAGAACCGGAGTTTTGTTTCTCGTTTGGGTTGATGGACACATCCATGCCCGGCTTGAACCTCAACATGTTCAAACCATGGAATTAGTTTATGATTAATATAGTTGGAGTCAGAGGTCAATCCTTAGTTTTAGTTGTTGGACACATCCAAGCCTGACTAAACGATTGAATGAGCTCCAACCATATTAAAACTATTTCTTGATTAATGGGTCAGCCTTAAGCTTGGAGCATCGATTTGTTGTGCCACAGCCAAGGTCGATGTAAAGAGAGGTGCAGTTGGGTGCTATGTATAATGTTGCATACTTGTTAATGAGTTAACAACCCAATGATTTATGCAAACATTCAATTAGTTGATAGCATAATGTGATAGTTACATATATGTAATATGTAATCGGTATAATTACCTACCTTCATAGCTAAGACAAACTTGATGGCCCCAGCCATGGTTGTTCTTATCTATGGTTAGATATCAACCTATTTGGAGATGTTTCTACGATCTCCCGAATTGATAAAAAGGGTTATTCAATTCGAAAAATAAATAGGATTTAATTAATGTATATTGATGCATTCTTCTCATCACATAACCTCAATTTGTATTTCTAGGATAATCACCTGATCATGTCTTCTCTGAATTTGCGTTCCATTTTGGACACCAATAAGTTAACTAAGGACAAAAGGATTGAAAAGGCACCAAAAGGCACTTGCCATCACTGTGGCAAGGAGGGCCACTGGCGAAGAAACTGCAAGGTTTATCTTGAGTCCTTGAAGAAGAAGGCATCCGATGCCCCATCCTCTTCAGGCATCTTCGTTATTGAATGTCACTCTATTTCCTCGTACACCTGGGTACTTGATACTGGGTGTAGCTCACATATATGTAATGACATAAAGGGGCTAAGGAATAGAAGAAGACTCGTCAAGGGAAAAACGAATTTGCGAGTTGGAAATGGAGCAAAGATTGCTGCTGTTTCCATCAGAACATATTTGCTAAAGCTCCCTGCTGGACTTGTCTTAGAATTGGATAATTGTTATTTTGTTCCTTCGTTAATAAAGAACATTGTATCTATTTCATGCTTGAATGAAAAGGGTTATCATTTAACTTTTAGTAACAATTGTTGTTACATAACTTTAAATGGTGTTCTTTATGGGACGGGAACTTTATATAATGGTATCTACACGTTAGATTTATCCGGTGACGTTTTCAATATCGAAGTTAGCAACAAACGTGCTCGAAAAGATAATCAAATAGACTCCTATACGTGGCATTGTCGTCTTGGCCATATAAATAAGAAACGCATGACCAAATTACACCGATGTGGAATTCTGGAATCATTTGAACCCGGTTCATTTGATACATGCGAATCATGCTTAAAAGGCAAGATGACCAAATTACCCTTTTCCGAAAAAGGTAAACCAGTGGGAGAATTGCTTGGTCTAATACATACTGATGTATGTGGACCAATGTCAACTCTTGCACAAGGAGTCTATAGCTACTTCATACCTTTATCGATGATCACTCACGATTCGGGTATGTGTTCTTAATGAAACACAAATCTGAAGCTTTTGAGAAATTCAAAGAGTTCAGAAGTGAAGTAGAGAAACAGCTTGGCAAAAGTATTAAGATACTTCGATCCGATCGAGGTGGTGAATACTTGAGTCAAGAGTTTCAAGATTGTCTTAGGGACAATGGAATATTGTCTTAATGGACTCCACCTTATACACCACAGCATAATGGTGTATCTGAGAGGCGTAATCGAACCTTGATGGACATGGTTAGATCTATGATGAATCATGCAACTCTTCCAAAATCCTTTTGGGGCTATGCGCTTAAGACAGCTATTTACTTGCTAAACAGAGTCCTGACCAAGGTAGTCTCTGCTACTCCATATGAGACATGGAATAGTAAGAAACCTCATTTATCTCACCTAAAGATATGGGGTTGTCCTGCTTATGTAAAGCGGACTGTATCAGACAAATTGGATGCTAAGTCTGATAAATGTCTATTTATTGGATACCTGATGGACCCAAAAGAGGTGTCACAAAAGTGGGTCTCAAATTTAGATATTTATAAATGCCGGAAACCCTTTTTGCAATCAAAGAATAAAAGCGTAGTAAAGGGGCCATAGGTCATATTTTTCCAAGGGCTAGTTCAAGTTATTCGATTCGTGCTCGAGTTATGTGTCGTTAATATTTTTTTTAGGGTTTCAAATAAATCTGGTGTTTGTTTGCAAATAAAAATGACAATGCAATGAAAAGGAAATGAAACTTAACTAAGAAACTAACCAAGGTGATGGTAGCTAAAGAACTTAACCGATAAGAAACCTAATCCAACAATTTTACTTAATCAAGTCGGGAAAAACAATTTGATATTAGGTGCAAGCTCAATGCAAAGCAAATGAATAAGAGAACACTTGATACACAAGGAATGGAAGAAATCAATGTGCCAAAATGATACTAAGTACCAAAGTTGTGATTGAAAATTCCGAATTGAAACTAATTCACTTCAGATTGGAAAACAAGCTAATAGTGAAGTGCTAATCATGAATTAAGGCAGGAAGTCAGAATTGAATGCAGCAGAATACCGAAATGGACTTAAAGCAGCTTTTGAAAGCAGGAATTCAGAACAGTATATGCAGAAATTCAGAAATGGAAACCAGATTTCAGAACATGGAAGAAGAATTTCAGGAATGAGAGCTATATCCTAATGCAAAGCAATAGAGAAGGTTGGACTAAGAAGAACTAGTGTATGCTTGACTCTAATTCCAGAAATTACAAGCTTAAAACTTCAGAAATGAACTAAATGGCAGAAATTAGAATTGAAGGGAAGATATGAAATTGATACACTACAAGCTAATGAACAAAATCTGAAATCAATTGCTATTAAAAGTAAACGAGCTGCAATGCAAATTCAGGAGATAAACTACAACCATCTTAATGCAAAACTCAGAAGTGCTCAAGGAAAAGAAAAAAAACTGATACACGACAGGGAAATACTGATACATCACAGCTGAACAAAGTGCAAAACTGAACTTAATTCAGCAATGATTCAACTGCTAAAGAAACGTATCTAAGTGCAAATATTCATTTCACAAGTAATCTAACTAATCAACTTGCATAATCAGAACACTAATTAACAGAACTATTCAGAAAAGGAAACTAAGATATCTGATACAAAGACAGAAATAAAATGGCACGCTGCAGAAATTTAAACTACTGACAGGAAACTTAAATTCAGTAAGAAGATAAACTTCGATCCATCCATTAGCATCAAGATCCTCTTGCCGTCACACAAGAGTGGGCCTCGAACCCCTCAGCTCCACAAACCATCAGAAAATTCAGTTTATGTATCGAATCTAACTCAAATCTGCTCGAGTCTGAAAACAAACCATTTGATCTCTTCGATCTAGCTATGTAGGTTGGTGATGATGAATTGAAGATGATCAGAGCTCAGCCGAGGACACTCAGGCTAGCTCCGATCTATGGGAAGTGGCTGATAAGTGTCATTTTGATGATCATTTTATATACTTAGATACGTGTTTGACCCATATTTTACTTGTATAATTGTGGATTTACCCTAGGTTCTAGGATTTATACTCTTTTTGGACTTAATTGCAAAATTTGATATATTTGAGTTGTTTTGTCACTAAATTTTTGATCAACTTTTGTAGGCTTGGAGGGATCATGGACCTAGGTCATGTTGGGTCAAATGTTGAGTTAAAAGTGGACTAGATCAAGTGATCAAGCGTCGACTCATTTGGACCGTCCGATGCAAGAATGGTTAGATCTAGACCATCTGAGAACTTCTGATCAATCCGAGCTGGGATTAAGGCTAATCAAGCGATCAGATCAAGATCTGAGAGTTTCAGCCCAATCGGAGATCATCTAGCCGTTGGATCACGATCAGAGGGATCTAGTCCATCCATTCAAAGATCAAGGTGATCTGAACCATCCATTGGAGATCTGGCAGATCCGAGCTACCACGAGGATGATCCTAACCTCTGATCAAGATCTGGAAAATTTGAATCAAATCGGACGAGGATCCACCGTTGGATGAAGCGGAATCAATCTCAGCCGTCCACTGCTTCAACTACTTAAACAGTTGCCCTGTTCAGATCTGATTGTCACGTCTTCGCCAATTCCAAGTAGCTGTTCTTCGTTTAGCTTCATCAGTTCTTCATTTCTTTTGCGATTTTCTTCAATGAAGGCGTGGCCAACTCGATCACAACCTTAGAGCAAGATTTGGATCGTTGGGAGGAAGCTTCAGTGGCGATTTTAGCTCCAGATTGCGTCGTATGCAGTTTTGAGCAGATCTGACATTGGAGCTAAATTACCCAGCGATTTGCGAGTTGAAGGGGTTCTTGGCTTGCCCTTGTGTGACGAACAAGGAGATCTTGAAACATGGGAATGATCGAGGCTTAGTTGTTTACTCAATTTCAATTTCTTATGTTGTAATTTCTGTTTCTGCAATATTTTGTTTCTGCACTCGATTTAGATGCTGTAACTTCCTTTTCTGAATTGTTTCTTTCTTCAATTAGGTTTTAATTTTGCAAGTAGTTAGCTAGTGAGCTCGATCAGTGAACAATCGGTTTTAAATTTCAGTTTATTTCTTGATTTCCTATTGCGTATCAGTTTATCCAGCTGCGTATCAATTTCTGTTCCTACAACTTCACTTTAGTTCTGCATTCTTTAGTTTATTTCATATTTAGTGTGTCAATGTAGTTGATCTAAGTCTTGTTTTACCTTAGCTTCATTTCTGAATCTTTGTCAGTAGCGATTCCGCATTACAGTCCAATTCTTGTTCCAATCCATGTGAATCAGTTTTTACCCTGATGCATATCAATTCTTTTTCCTGCAGTATTCCTGAAGTTAGTATCAAGTCAGTTCTATGTTTTCTTGCTTGGATTTCCATTGTAGCTGGTTGTTTCCCAAAAGGTTTTCTTTTCATTTTTGCAGTAGTTCATTGCATAGATCTCAATTTACTTGATTGTTTGTCTTGCATTTAAGCTGCTGCGGCAGCTCTGCATTTGTTTCTGAACTCAGCAATTTTTTTTTACATCCGGCAGTTTAGGTTAATTGTTGTAGTTCTTCAGTCTTTTATTCCTGAAATTGTATCAATGGAACATTAGCTTATTTGAGTTCTATCCGGAAATTATTTGGAGCAATTAATCTCAGTTCATTTTGTTTGTTTTTGCAATTGTTTTGCTGCTGAATTTCTGAATTCTATGTTCTGAATTCCTGCTTTCAGATTTTGCATTTAATCCAATTCCGAATTTATCCCTACTTGGTCTGAATTGTATCCATTCATTTCTTCAAAGTTCTTCCCTAATAGTTTGTCTTCAAAGCTTAGTGATTGGTTTCATTTCAGAAGTATTAGTATTAACCTTGGTACTCATATCAGATTTGGCACATGAGTTTTCTTTCTTTTGTGTATCAAGGTTATTCCAATGTTTCCACTTTGTATCAAGATAAGCTTTCGCATTAGTATCAACCGAAAATTTCAGTCTCGTTGTAATTATTTTGCTTAATATTTGGTTTGCAATTAAAATCAGCATTGTTTTCCCAAAAGATAGTTAAGTCCCTTGGTTGCTTAGGTTTCAAATTACTTGATGTCATTAGTTGCCTTATACTTTGTTTATCTCACTTAGTCAAGTTTCTTACATTTTCTTGCGCTTTCATTTCCTTTTCATTGCATTGTTATTTTTATTTGCAAACAAATCCCAGATTTATTTGAAACCCCAAAATTCATAAACGACACATAAACACAAGCGTGAATCACACAACATCAACTAGTCCCCAGGAAAAATAAGACTTGTGCCCCCTTTACTACGTTTTCATATTTTGATTGCAAAAAGGGTTTTCAGCATTTTATAAATTCTAAATTCTGACGGATCCACACATTTCGTGACAACTTTAACTTAGCTCATTTGGGTCTATCAGTGGCACCAAACGAGAGCAAATCAACCAAATGACAGATATGAAGAAACCCTCATTCATCTCTATTTTCGAGCAAATTGGAGCTGAAATCTTCACAGCAACAGCATTCCGACGATCTGATCTCGATCCAAGGATGAAATGAAGCGGTCACGCCCTCCACTGAAGAAAACTGGAAGAAAACATTAGAAAAATTGCGAAGAAAACGAAGACAATGCTGACGCTCGGCGAGAACGCGATGCTAAGATCTGAACAGGGGATCGGTTAATATAGTTTCAACAGTGAACGACTGAGATTAATCCCGATTCATCCAACGGTGGATCCTTGTCCGATTTGATTCAAATTTTCCAGATCTTGATCAGAGGTCAGGATCATCCTCGTGGTAGCTCGGATCTGCCAGATCTCCAATGGATGGTTCAGATCACTTTGATCTTTGAATGGATGGTCTAGATCCCTCTGATCGTGATCCAACGACTAGATGATCTCCGATTGGGCTGAAACTCTCAGATCTTGATCTGATCGCTTGATTAGCCTTAATCCCAGCTCGGATTGATCAGAAGTTCTCAGATGGTCTAGATCTAACTGTTCTTGCATCGGACGGTCCAAATGAGTCGACGCTTGATCACTTGATCTAGTCCACTTTTGACTCAGCATTTGACCAAACATGACCTAGGTCCATGATCCCTCCAAGCCTACAAAAGTTGATCAAAAATTTAGTGACAAAACAACTCAAATATATCAAAATTTGCAATTAAGTCCAAAAAGAGTATAAATCCTAGAACCTAGGGTAAATCCACAATTATACGAGTAAAATATGGGTCAAACACGTATTTAAGTATATAAAATGATCATCAAAATGACACTTATCAATACCCTAAGGAAACGAAAGATTACCAATTCTATCATCCCTTGAAATAAAAGGTGTTTGTTTCAAGGCATGCTGTATTTCTAGAAAAAGAATCTTTTACAAGAAAACAGTGGGAGTAGCATTGAACTTGAAGAAGTTCAAGAAACTCCAATAGACATTATAGAGACACCAAGTCTAGACCTACAATCGATAACTCATAAAGATGAGCTATCAGTTGAACCTAAAACAACACCACTTCTTCGTAGGTCTGATAGGGCACGTAATATTCCAGAGAGATACGGATTTCTCATAAGTGAATCGAACGACGTGTTACTCATTAACAATAACGAACCTATCAATTATGAAGATGTTTTGAATAATTCAGAAAGGGATAAATGGCTTGAAGCCAAGAAGTCGGAAATGGATTCCATGTACAAAAATCAAGTATGGGACTTGGTTAACCCACCTAAAGGGATTAAGCCCATAGGGTGCAAGTGGGTTTTCAAGAAGAAAACTGACATGGAAGGTAATGTTGTTACCTTTAAGGCTAGATTAGTGGCAAAAGGATATCGTCAGAAACAAGGAATTGATTATGACGAAACCTATTCGCCAGTAGCTATGCTTAAATCCATTCGGATGCTCCTGGCCATAGCAGCTCATTATGATTATGAGATATGGCAAATGAATGTGAAAACAGCTTTCCTTAATGGAAACCTGCTTGAGGATGTATACATGATACAACCTGAAGGTTTCACAACGGTTGATAAAACCAAAGTATGCAAGCTTCGACGATCCATATATGGACTAAAGCAAGCATCCAGGAGCTGGAACATCCGTTTTGATGAGACAATCAAAGAGTTTGATTTCTCACAAAATCCTGACGAACCTTGTGTGTACAAGAAGGTTAGTGGGAGTGCAGTCGTATTCCTAATGTTATATGTCGATGACATATAGGAAACGATATATCAGTCTTACAGTCAGTTAAAATTTGGTTGTCCAAAACTTTCTCCATGAAAGACCTGGGAGAAGCAACTGATATCCTTGGGATTAGAATCTATAGAGATAGATCAAAACGGTTGCTTGGTCTTTCACAGTCTACATATATAGACCGAGTGCTAGAAAGGTTTAGCATGTCAAATCCAAGAAAGGTTACCTTCCCATCAGGCATGGGATCAACCTTTCGAAGTCTATGTGTCCGCTCACAGAAGATGAGAGGATTTGCATGAATAAGATTCCTTATGCATCCGCGATAGGATCTATCATGTATGTTATGTTATGTACTAGGCCCGATGTATCGTATGCTCTGAGCGTCGCAAGCAAATACCAGTCTGATCCAGGAATGGATCATTGGGCGACTGTTAAGACAATCCTTAAGTACTTAAGAAGAACTAAGGATGTGTTCCTAATATATGGAAAAGGAGATAAGGTAATACGTGGGTATACAGATGCCAGTTTCCAGACAGATAAGGATGACTCCAAATCTCAGTCTGGATACGTATTTACTTTGAATGGAGGCGCAATAAGTTGGAAGAGTTCCAAACAAGACACTGTAGCAGATTCTACCACGGAAGCGGAATATATTGCAGCTTCGGAAGCAGCAAAGGAAGTGGTCTGGATCAAGAAGTTTGTCTCAGAACTTGGTGTGGTTCCAACCATTGATGAAGCAATACCGGTTTACTGCGACAACAATGGAGCTATAGCACAAGCAAAGGAACCAAGGTCTCATCAGCAATACAAACATGTGCTTCGCCGCTATCATCTGATCAGAGAGATTATAAGTAGGAATGATATACAAATTGAGAAAATTCCCACTGAAAGGAATTTAGTGGATCCTTTAACTAAGGCCTTGTCTCAAAGTAAGTTTGAGGGTCATGTTAGAGCCTGTGGTATTGGGTACCATAGTGATTGGCATTAGGCCAAGTGGGAGTTTGTTAGTAATATGAGAGAAGTGTCCTAAGGCAATCGCCTTATGATTGTAATCATTTATTTTAATAAATGAATATTCACTATTTGAGTATGCATGTCTGTGTATTTGATTGAGATCTTAAACTCATTTACTGAATGTCCGCAATAGAATTCACAACATGAGAGAATTTGTGATGAATTCACAACTAGTGATTATCTCTACATGTGCAATTGTGAAGTATTGAAATTGTCCCTAGTCGATGAATTGATAGACCATGTCCTGAACCAAGTAGGTATAAGATGGTGAAGGGAATGGGGCACGATTCATTATAGCTGCTGAAGGGTTTCAGAATCATTTCTGAGGTCAACCGTTGATCTTTCGATTAATTGGGGATCATGATGTACTACTAGGTGTCACTCATGATCGTTCTATAATTGGTTAATTATAGACAGCCAACATAAATCGAAAGCCTATTTAGTCACACGCACTACGAGTAATCCGAGGGATTTAAAACGAGTTGAAAATTAGATTTTCCGATTAAGAGAGATAAGTCGAATTTGAATTTTTCAGAGACGCATCGGAAGCGTAAAATGGCTAAGTCTTTTGAAGACTTATTGGATGAATTAAATGAGTTTAATTCATTGGGTCAAGGCTTGGGTTTGGCCGGCCAAAGAGGGTCCCTACCCTCTTTGTTTGGCCGGCCACATTAAAAGGGAGAACCAAATTGTTTGGTTCAAGTTATAAAATAAACCAAGTGTAGTTTGTTTTATAAAATTATGGATAATATAAATTTTATAAACCGAGGTTTGGTTTATTCTTTTCATGGAAATTAAAATAAACTTTGAATAGTTTATTTTATTTTATAAAATCAATTATGAATTGATTTTTCGATGATAAGAAAAATTTATATAATAAATTTCTATTGAAAATTTATTCCATAAGAAAAGGGAGACATGGTTGTTTTTATTATAAATTAAATTATGATAAAAACTTGGCATGATGGAATAAATTTTCATAAAAAATTTATATGATAAATTTTTTATGAAAATTTATTCCATAAAAAGGAGACTTGGCGGTTGAGAGGCTACTATATATAGGAACCAAGGCAAGGCTTGGAATTCAATCTAAGAGATCTAGAAATAAGCCCTCTCTCTCTCTCCTACTCTCCCTCTCCCTCCTCTAGTGCTGCCGGCCCTAAAAGGAGAACCCCTTTTGCCGTGAACTTCAGCCACCACCAAGTAGCTGCCGAAGAAGAAGAAGAAGTGGCTGCAACTCCTTCCTTCGTCTCAGAATCTTGATTCCGTTCTTCATTTGGTGGTTAGTCTTCCTATCTCTCTCTTGGTATTCTTGTCATGCCTTTGGAGAATCTAGTAGTTCTTGTCGGCACGAAACTCGTGGCTTTGCGAAGTCATCCCGAAGAAAACTCGGCGTGGACGCGAATAGAGGCGGAGCTTCCAAGGGACGCTAACGGTTGGATCTCGTCCCTTCCTTCGAGTTACGCGAGGTATTAAGTAAATTAGTTTACTTTCTGTAAAATTTTAAATATATGATCATGTCTACACAATATAAGATTGCATGCTTAGATGTGTGGTTAAATAATTTGAGAAATTATTTATGCTAAACCTTCCTCTGCACGTAATTAATTTTAAAATTACGAACCCGCATCCATGTCAACATGCACCCGGTCCCAACAGGAATAACCACCAAAGGAGCACAAGCTAGAGGAGAAGAATGATAGAAGACAAGTTGGGGGATGATATCAACACTCCACCATCCTATGATCATGAAGATTTTGGTTTTTGGAAGACAAGGATGGAGACTTGGCTTGGAATGGATTGGGAGTGTATGATGGTAATAGAAGAACCCTTTGAAATTCCAAGAGACAAGCACGGAAAGAAGCTCCGACCGAGATATTGGACTAAGGAGCAACAAGCACATTCTAGGGCAAATGAGAAGGTAATTAGTATATTAATTGATATATTGCCTAAAAATGTGTTGAGTGATGTAGGTAAATATGAAAATGCATATGAGCTATGGAACAAGATAGGAAAAGTCCATGAAAATCATACACAAGCTAAAGTAGTGGAAGAGCCCAAGGAGGCAAGTCAAATGGTCCAAGAAGACAAAGAAGAAGAAGAATTGATCATCTCATCAAGTGAAGTGGAAGAAGAAAGTGAGAGGTCGTCCACTTCATCAAGGGAAGAGGAAGAGGTCACCACCTTAAGGATTGAGGGGGAGGAGAGACCCACCTCCATACCAGAGCAAGAAGAAGCTCCAGCCTCCACCAAAGCCAAATCAAAAGAGCACATCATATGCTTTGGATGCAACAAGAAGGGGCACTACAAGGACAAGTGTCCACTAGGTAAAAAGGAGATAATCCCTAAACCCAACTCAATTCAGTTTAAATCTAATGTGGGTTGTAGGGAAAAGAAAGAAAAGAAGCACATTATGTGTTATACTTGCGGGGAGCTAGGACATTATCACACTCAATGTCCAAGAAAAGGAGAGCTCAAGAAGATGGAGCATTTAAGAAGATGGGAGAAAGAAGAGAAAAAGAGGAGCTCATGTCAAGGGGGAGCTACAAGGGTAAGGGAGGTAATCCCTAACTTTACTTATGCTTCTAATGTTTCATTGAATGCTAGAAATAATGATTGCTTGTCTATGCGTACGTTTGGCTTTAAGTATTATGATAGAAATAGAAATACTATTGCATGCCAAAATGTTAAAGATTCCATGTTTCATGATAAACCTATGACTTTTAGACCTAAGGATCAAGGCATTAACCCTAAAAAAGGGAGACACATGCCTAGAAAAATGGGTAGAGCTAGGAATGATCAAAATGGGCAGGATGATACTAAGGTTAGAAATTTAGAAAAGAAAAATCAAGTTTTGAGGGCAAAACTTGATGAATTAGAAAAGAACCTAGATAGACTCATTAGAGGATCGAAGGGATTGAGTGTGATACCAAAGGATCAACGCATTAAAAATGATAGGTCGAGTTTAGGATATCATCCTAGAAGGTCAAATGATAGCAAAAAGTCATATTCGAGGATGCCCTATGATTATGGTAAAGGAAAGACCAAAAATGGCACGGAAAAGCCATTTAGAGGAGAAAATAAAAAGTCAACCAAGGACAAGGTGTGGAAAGTTAAGAGAGTGATAGGTGGAGGTCAAGAAGCACCGGAGGAACATCGATGTTGTAACGACCCGGCCCATTTGGCGGCCCATTTGGCGGTCTCGACCGTCGACCGTCGACCGTGCCGTTACCAATACTAGGTCTTCCCACTCCTGGGCGTGGATTTTTGCCTTCCCAGGATTCGAACCCTAGACCCAGGCTTAAATCTAGTTCTTTATGAATCCTGAATACCAGCTCAATTGGTATTCAGGATTCATAAAGAACTAGATTTAAGCCTGGGTCTAGGGTTCGAATCCTGGGAAGGCAAAAATCCACGCCCAGGAGTGGGAAGACCTAGTATTGGTAACGGCACGGTCGACGGTCGACGGTCGAGACCGCCAAATGAGCCGCCAAATGGGCCGGGTCATTACAATAAAAAGGCGCCTTTTTATTGTAACGACCCGGCTCATTTGGCGGCCCATTTGGCTGTCTCGACCGTCGACCGTCGACCGTGCCGTTACCAATACTAGGTCTTCCCACTCCTGGGCGTGGATTTTTGCCTTCCCAGGATTCGAACCCTAGACCCAGGCTTAAATCTAGTTCTTTATGAATCCTGAATACCAATTGAGCTATAGCTCAATTGGTATTCAGGATTCATAAAGAACTAGATTTAAGCCTGGGTCTAGGGTTCGAATCCTGGGAAGGCAAAAATCCACGCCCAGGAGTGGGAAGACCTAGTATTGGTAACGGCACGGTCGACGGTCGAGACCGCCAAATGGGCCGCCAAATGGGCCGGGTCGTTACAGGTGTAGTCTTGCAATTGTGAATGAGCCATCTAGGGAAGTGGCTTGGGCTAGGAGCTCAAGGGAGAGTTCTACAGGTCAAAATGAGATCTATGGTCAATGGATCTCAGGAGGATTTCTCCTAGGAGATTAGATGGACTATGGAGTGTGCCAAAGGGTTTAGAAGACTAAAGGGAGTCTTAATCCTAGAGAATTGGCACACTAAAAAGAGATTTATGGGAAAAGATGAAAATAGGATCATTTTTGGTAAAAATGGGGTTTAATGTGTAAATACCATATAATTCAGTGCTAGGAATGTATTATGGTGAGAAATGGGAAGATACACCAAGGAGAGGTCAAAACTATAACTTTTGGATAAGTTTCATTGATACAATTTAGGTAATTTTGAATTTTGTGCCAATCTTGGGATCCAGAGTAACTTTGTTTAAAAATATATTTTTCCCAAGTAAACATAGGCTCCACAAATCTCTCCATAAAATTTTAGATTTTTTGGAGATTTGTGAAATTAATTAGGCATTTCTGAATTTAGCACTGGA
Source organism: Boesenbergia rotunda (assembly GCA_024364735.1). Taxonomy (NCBI): domain Eukaryota; kingdom Viridiplantae; phylum Streptophyta; class Magnoliopsida; order Zingiberales; family Zingiberaceae; genus Boesenbergia; species Boesenbergia rotunda. The sequence continues at coordinate 95,485 of JAGFNQ010006084.1, forward strand.
TTACTGAAATATAGGTATCAGTCGACTGGCTCAAAGCCAATCGACTAGTCAAGGGTAAATTAGAAACTGGAAATGTTGGATCGATTCCGTACGCTAGAGGGGGGTGAATAGCATTTTCCGAACTCATTCTTCCTACACGATTAGTTACGCAAGCAGAATATACAATAAAAATAAAACTAACCAAGAAGAACAATGCTAACAAATCAGTTTTACTTGGTATCCACCCTGGACTGGTGACTAATCCAAGAATCCTTCGGTGGATCACTCCCTGGATAACCTCCGGCTAGCCCGTGTCGCTCCTTATGGGTAGAGAAACCTCGCCACAATCCCAAGCACACCTCTGAGCACAAAGACTACTATCTTGCCTTTAACCAAGACAAGATTCGTCAAAAATCTCAGCCACCACGAAATCCTCTTTAAATAGGACTCGGGCTGAAACCCTCGCCACCAGTCGACTGCTCCTAGGGCAGTCGACTGGTGCCACAGAAAATCGACCATTGCAACCTCAACGTTCAAATTTTCATCCAACTCACCAGCCACCTACCAGTCGACTGCTCCCAGAGCAGTCGACTGGTCCCAGGCCAAAACCCTTCTGTGAGTTTTATCAGTCGACTGCCCTACTCACCCACCTAGGGTTACCCTTCCCGAGTACATTCCACTCCGCACTCGAACCCTAGGATTTCCTGAGTACAATCACACAGCACTCGTACCCTCACGACTCGACAGACTCCTCATCCGCAGCCTCGACTATTGCCTTTGCGCCCTCTTCATCTTCGGCTCCCGTCCCTCGGATGCACGCAAGCCTCCAGCTTGCCTCCATGCCATCCTTCACGCATACCTCGAAGTCCGCGCCCTCCAGCTCATCGTCCCTGCTCCCCAAGGTCCCTCGGGAGCACACAAGCCTTCAGCTTGTCTCCATGCCACCCTTCACCGTACCGAGGACGTCTAGTCAAGTCAATATGTGTAAACCTGTACAACCTGCACACTCAACATACACATTAAATACAAGGGAAAACCTAACTTAAACCCTTTGCCCAAACATCAAAATACTTGGTCACTCCGGACCACAGATTACCTCAACAATCTTTCCCTTTTTGATGTTTGGCAATACGTTTAAGTTAGGGAAACAAGATAGTAGTCAATAACAAAAACCATGCTAAAACAAACAACTGGACTTACTTTGCCAAGACTCCCTCTTGGACTTACACCGCCAATGCATATATAATGCATACATGGATCCTATCCCAAGGCATCCCACACCTAACCCTCCAAGTTAGGAATTTTCACAACGGGATCCTATCCCAAGGCATGTCACACCTAACCCTCCAAGTTAGGACTTTTTCACACACCTAACCCTCCAAGTTAGGATTTTTCACACACCTAACTTCCCAAGTTAGGACTTTTCCACATAACGGGCTTTTTAAAGCTTCTCCCAAGCTCCCCCTACACTGGACTTACAAAGGCTTTTTTTTAAAACCTTTCCAAGGTTCCCGTTACACCAAGAACGGAGCAACCATGCTCCCCCTTAATCTTTGCTCCCCCTAAACCTAAGGTTTCTAGCAAATGAGTGTTTGGTTTCCCAACTTAAACCCAACACTTCTCCCTCTTTGCCTAACATCAAAAAGAACCCAACAATATCCCAATTATTGGTTCTTCTTATCCCTAATGATCCTAAACACGGTGTACTAACCCCCCGTACACTTGTTTCTTATCATTTGGATACAAAACCAGCTACTGATACACAAATCAGCCCTGGGCAGTCGACTGCCTCCATGGCAGTCGACTGATACTCTGAATATTAGTTTTTACTAGCCAATTTCAGAATTACGCCAGAAATTCCATAAATCTCCAAAAATTCTGAAATTTTGTGGAGAACATTGTGGTATCCATACCTACTTGGGAAAAATACATTTGCCCATGTATCTATCACCATTCTCAAGTTCGACACAAAACCCAAAACTAGCTAAAAACTTCAATCAAGCCTTGACCTAAAGTCCTAGTTTTGGTCTCCCCTTGATGTCTCTGCCTATGCCACCCACAATGAATCCCTAGCATTGATTTACATGACATTTACACATCAAAAACCAACTTTCATGATATATGACCCAAATGTCATATTTCCATGCATGAAACATACATCTAATTGTGCCAAATCCCAAGAATTGAGACTCAAGTCCGTTTCCAATTCTTTTGGCACATCCTATGGTCCATCTAGACCTCTAGGAACAACCCTCCTAAGGTCCATTCACTATATATCTCAAAATTTTCTATGAAAATTAAGGCATCCAAGGAGGCAACCTCCCCCTTAACCTATGTCTTCTCCCAATTTTCATTTTTCCTAGGTGAAGTTCTACCCAACTTAACACCCTAACACCAAGTTAAGTTATACCCCAACTTAACATCACAACCTTTCCATGTCAAGTTAATCCTAACTTAACAACCCAAGTTTTCTACCCTAGAACCCTCTAGAAAATCCTAGAAAACCTAGAAAAATCTAAGAATTTGCAAACACACTTGTTAGGATATACCCTATCCTAGAAAAATATGATTCCATGAAAATATTAAGTGTGCTTGACTTTTGGTACAATCCTCTATTTTCCTCAGAAGATTGGCATTTTGTATCAACTTTAAAATCTACTCATGATTCCTTGTGTTTGCCAATTCTAACCAATATCAATTTACACAAGGAATTGTCTTCAATCCTCTCCTTTTTATCCCTTAATCCTAGAGTCATATGGGAAACTTATCAATCATGAATTGAACCTTTATTCAAGGAATATGACAACACAGACAAGGATTTTAATTCAATGTCATATCCTATCATCCAATAGCAATTTATGACCTTTTCCTATGATTTCAATTTTGCAATGTTTGATCATCCAATATGCCTTTTCAACTCTATCCCTAATGGATCAGTCGACTGCCCCCACGGCAGTCGACTACGAAAACTCACAAAATATTTTTGGTCTCAGACTAGTCGACTGCCCCCAGGGCATACGACTGATACCTGAATTGCAGGTTTTTCAGCCCAATTTCAGTAATGCCTAGTTAATTCCATAAATTTTCAAAAAAATTTGAAATTTCGTGGGGAGATTTGTGTTGGTGCAGAAAGCACCAAAGTCAAATCTGTGTTTCGATAATGGCAACAGGGTTCAAGAGTTAAGTCTTACTTGTTATCTAACATGTCACTTGAGTGTGCAGAGTAAAAAGCCCTAGCGAAGGACTGCTAGGCACTGGCGAAGGAATGCCAGAGTGAAAAGCCCTAGCGAAGGACTGCTAGGCACTGTCGAAGGAATGCCAGAGTGAAAAGCCCTAGCGAAGGAATGCTAGGCACCGGGCGAAGGATAGCTGGCATCCAAGACATGGCAAAGGACCGTCAGGCAAAAGTCCAACCAGAGGAACGGTTAGCATCAGGTACACTCTCCCGAGAGGAGTAGGTGAGGACGCGTTCCCCGTCGAGGGAACAGTAGGCGTCGGTTCGACCTAGGGTTCCATTTTGGAGACCCGAAGTCAGAACCAAGACAGCTAAGGCTGTATAAACTAACAATTTATTGTTTCATTGTGTTTTGGACTAACCCTGGATGCAGGACCGAAGGAACGTGTGTCTGCAGCTCAGAGAGCCTCAAAGGAATGAGGCAATAGTTGACCAGGGTGCCCGGAGTGTCCCGGGCGCCCCCAAGGTGAACACAAAACACAAGAAAGCAAAGCAAGCTTCGACAGTTCAACTCCCGGGCGCCCCCGTGCTCCCGAGCGCCCCCAGCGTCCCGAGCGCCCACAGCACCAACTACCGAAGCAGCTCCCTTCGAAGCCAGCAGATGACACTTTGACCCGGTCAATCCGGGCGCCCCGAGCGCTCCGCGCGCCCCGGTCAAAACTGATCCCGAAGGTAAAGGGATCAGACGCTGACCGAGAAATCGCCGGATCAACCGACACGTGGGGGGGCGCCCCCAGGCCCTATATAAAGGGCCCTCGACCCCAAGCTTCGAACATCACTTGATTCAACGCTTCAAAGCTCTTCTGCTCTCGCGCCTTGCTCCGGAAACCGCCCAACTCGAGCCGACGACGTCCTGCTGCTCCGGAAAAAGTCAATCTACTTCGGACGTCGGTAAAGAAGAGTGATTTTTAATTTACTGCACTTATTTCTGTAATCAGTCTTTGTAAACGGATTTTACGCTTCATATAGAATTGCCCAAAGTAAACGATCAACGATCGTGGGCCTTGGAGTAGGAGTCGACCTAGGCTCCGAACCAAGTAAAAATTACTGTGTTCGCGTGTTTGCTTTTATCTTCCGCTGTGCAATTGCTTTTTCCATAAATCCGAACGTTTTCCGATATTCACCCCCTCTATCGGTTCTCTCGATCCAACAAGTGGTATCAGAGCGGGGAAGTTCAAACTTGGTGCAACCACCAGTTTGAAAAAAAATTTCGGATTTTTATTTTTCTTTTTCTCGTTCGAATTTTCTTTAAATATTTCGTTCGAATTTTTTTTCCCCGTTAATCGAGGTTGGTGCAACACCCCTCGCTATTTCATTTTATTCATCCCGCACTACTAATCCAAGACCTAGTCTTGGAAAATTTTTTTGTTAATTTTCTGTTTCATATTAAATGGTCATGCAAGAAGGATTTAGCACCGCCAGACCTCCACTTTTCAGTGGAGAAGACTTTTCGTATTGGAAAAGTCGAATGGAGGTCCACCTGAAAACTCAGGTGGACATGTGGATCATCATCCAGTCCGGACTGGAGATTCCCCAGAACGCTGAAGGAGTACCTCAAAGCTACTCAGAATGGGACACCACTCTGAAGCGCAAAATAGAAGCCGACGCAAAGGCAACTCAGACCCTACAATGCAGGTTAACAAAAGAAGAGCTAAACCGAGTGGGCCCCTTCAACAGTGCCAAGGAGCTGTGGGCAAAATTGATCGAGCTGCACGAAGGAACATCAAACACCAGGATCAGTAAGAGAGACCTGCTCCTAAACAAACTCTACACCATCAAAATGGCTGACAACGAAACAGCAGCCCAACTCCATGCACGAATCCAAGAATTGATAAACGGTCTTCACACTATAGGTCACAAGGTCAAAAACCGTGACCTAATAAGGTATGCCCTCAATGCTTTCCCTAGAAATACCTTGTGGGCATCTATGGTAGATGCATACAAGGTTTCAAGGGATCTCTCTAAAATTAAATTAGATGAATTATTTTCCGAGTTAGAACTTCATGAACAGACTAACTGCAATGTGGCCGAGAAAGGTATTGCCTTCGTTGCAGGAAAAACTGGAAGATCAACAAAGAAAAAGCCTCAACCTGAACCCGAGTCTAACTCAGACTCAGACATAGAAGACGAAGAAGGAGATCAATCTGAGCTGGTTCAACTGGCCCGAAGCTACTATAAAAAATTGAAGAACCAAGCCAACAAACGGAGGACAAGCCGAAGAAAGGACGAACCAGCTGAACCCGCGAATGACAAAATTAAGCCCAACGTAACCTGCTACGAGTGCAAGAAGAAGGGCCACTACAAGACGGAGTGCCCAAATCTAAAGGAGAACAAAAAGACAAGAAGGAAGAAAGCACTCCAAGCAACCTGGGACGAATCTTCATCAGAAGAAGAAGAAGAAGAACCCCAGTCAAACCTACTAGCGCTGACCGCTTCAGAAGAAGTCGAGACCGAGTCAGAGTCAGAAAAGGACGACGGCAGACTAACCTTTTCAGAAGATGGTGAAATCAAGGTAAGCGGTTTCAATAAAAGCCAATTGAACGAACTTATTTCTTATCTCTCTCGAGATTTGGCGAAAGCCAAACTCCGAGTTGAATCCCTCCAATAGGAAGTAAAACTCCTGAAGCAGGGAGCTAACTCTAAATCCTTAACCGAGAAAATTCAAGAAGGAACTCCTACTCAAGTTGAAAAACTTGAGAAAGAGAACTCCTCCCTGAAAACTCAGGTTAAGGATCTTAGAGCGGCCTTAGAACGATTCACTTTTGGTTCCAAGGGTCTTGACATGATTCTTGGAAAACAGAAGTCCGTTCTAAATCGATCTGGACTTGGCTATAGAACCAAATCCCGACAAAGATCTTACTTTGTTGTACTGAATCAGTCCAGAAGTAAAGTTCAGGCATGGGTACCCAAACTGTGCCTAAACAAACCGACTGGATCAAATCAGTATTGGATCCCCAAGGACAAGATTCACATCTTGCCTAATTATCATCGTGGCTATAGTCCAGGGGGAGCCAAATTAAAAACTATTTTTATTGTTAAATAGAATTTAATTCTTGCAATTTGCCTGATTGATTGTTTATTTAAACTTATGCAATTTAAGTTGCTTAGCCTTAGGTTAGTATAAGGACTGAACAAACTTAACTGAAACTTGAAAACATAGTATTGGGTGGAGGTGAGATGATAGTACGTTAGGGAAACCAATTTTAATAAGATCAAGTTCACTTGGTCTCTTTAGACTGGTGAAACTAGCCGAAACTACCGATCCAAAATCCAAACTAGTTAGACCAGAACTTTTTCAAAGATTAATTTTGAAAATGAAACTTCATTAAACGGCTTTGTCAAGGAAAGGGTTGATGATCCAATAAGGCTACAGCCAAAGAAGGCCTAGTGCCTCGCCAAGACCTGGAAGCCAATTTTTGAATTTCAAATTCAAATTACTTTTTGTAAAATTCAAATCTAACACAATTTTCAGTTAAGTATAGATTCAAACATCTCATTTCAAAATAAATTTAATTGTTTTCAAAATTAATTAAGATTTTCAAAATAAATTATGTTTTTCAAAAATTCTTCTATCAAAACCTGTCTCACAAAACCTATAAGGCTAACGTGATTGAAAACCCTAGATTTGGGTGAGACAGACTAATCAGTGAAAATCAATTTAAGCTATTCCTAACTCTAATTGGATCCAAATCAATAAAACTCTTTATGTGTAGCACAACTTTTATGGATGATGCACACTCTTAAGGACTTCCAGCTCAACTACACCCAAACTCAAGTATTTATTGACAATATAAGTTCAATCAATCTAACTAAGAACCCAATCCAACATTCCAGAACAAAACATATAGAAGTTAAACATCACTTTGTAAGAGACCATGTAGCCAGGGGTGAGATAATACTTAAACATATAGACTCAAAATCCAACTTAGCTGATATATTCACAAAACCATTACCTGAGTCTGAGTTCAGCTCACTAAGAAGGCAGTTAGGATTGTGCTCTGTAGAATAGATTAACTCTACTGTTGATTTTCTTACTGCTTTACTTGATTTAAAAATCAGTTTCTAAAAATAGAATTTTAAAAAACTGTTTTACTTAATTTCAAAATCAGTTTGTTTTAAATCTTTTTCAACTTAGTTTTCTTTCAAAACTAGGGCTTTTTTGCAAATGGACTTAGCTTAGGCCCTAACCCTAGAACTGCATGCACCTATAGATTTAGAAGCCAGCATCTCACAAGCACTTTAGGGTACTTTGATTGATAACCTAGAAAGGGTTGAGATGCTTAGGTCTTTGCCTTAATTCAAGATGCTTTAAGTCAGTGCATCTGCAGTAATTGGGGCACTAAATACAACTTTTACAGCAATCCAGTTAAGTGTCAAGTTTAGAAAATCTAACTTGAACAGAAACACTTAACTTGACTAACCCTAGCGAAAACTACTGCTTATAACAGTTAGTAAGTAGCTAAATGGGTTAAACAGGTCCCTGAGAAAATTAACTGATTTGGTCTAAGTCTTGGTTCAGTACAGCAAAATCATACGAATATATTTCCTTTATGAAAGTCATTTCTTTTATGCAATTTAATTTCTGCAATATCTATCTGTTTTTGATATATGGCAAAGGGGGAGAGATAGGAAAGGAGAGAGTTCAAATTTTTCAAATTTTTTTTCAAACTCTCAAAATTTTTCAAAAAGTTAGCTACTTTTCAAAGCTTTTCAAAACCTTTCTAGAAATGCTTAAGTTTTTGTTTTAAGAAAATCCTACTAAGTACTTAATTTTATTAAGTACTAAGTTTTTATAAGTACTTTAAGCTTAAGTTTTTCAAAACTTCCATAAGTACTTTAAGCTTTTCAAAACTTCCATAAAGTACTTTAAGCTTAAGTTTTTCAAAACTTCCATAAGTACTTTAAACTTAATTTACTAAGTACTTAAATTATTTCAAAATTTACTAAGTACTTAAATTGTTTCAAAGTTTACTAAGTGCTTAAGTTTTTCAAATCCTACTAAGTACTAAACTTAAAAGTTTTCAAAAACTTTTGAGTACTTTAAACTTAAGGCTTCAAATTTGTATTAAGTACTCTAAACTCATGCTTTCAAAAATTCCTCTATGAACTTTTAAAACTTAAGTTATCAAAAGATTTCCAAAGTATCTAAACTTAAGTTTTCAAAGTGCAAAATCATTCTAAGTAAAGTTTTTTAAACTTAGAACCCCACGACGTTTTGAAAAATCTAGGGGGAGATTCCCTCCAGGGGGAGGGAACAAATTTTTATGCTTTTGATTAAACATAACTTTCTGAACTAGGATTGCCATAAATCAAAAAGGGGGAGATTGTTGGTGCAGAAAGCACCAAAGTCAAACCTGTGTTTTGATAATGGCAACAGGGTTCAAGAGTTAAGTCTTACTTGTTATCTAACATGTCACTTGAGTGTGCAGAGTAAAAAGCCCTAGCGAAGGACTGCTAGGCACTGGCGAAGGAATGCCAGAGTAAAAAGCCCTAGCGAAGGACTGCTAGGCACTGGCGAAGGAATGCCAGAGTGAAAAGCCCTAGTGAAGGACTGCTAGGCACTGGCGAAGGAATGCCAGAGTGAAAAGCCCTAGTGAAGGAATGCTAGGCACTGGGCGAAGGATAGCTCGGCATCCAAGACCTGGCAAAGGACCGTCAGGCAAAAGTCCAACCAGAGGAACGGTTGGCATCAGGTACACTCTCCCGAGAGGAGTAGGTGAGGACGCGTTCCCCGTCGAGGGAACAGTAGGCGTCGGTTCGACCTAGGGTTCCATTTTGGAGACCCGAAGTCAGAACCAAGACAGCTAAGGCTGTATAAACTAACAATTTATTGTTTCATTGTGTTTTGGACTAACCCTGGATGCAGGATCGAAAGAACGTGTGTCTGCAGCTCAGAGAGCCTCAAAGGAATGAGGCAATAGCTGACCAGGACGCCCGGAGTGTCCCGGGCGCCCCCAAGGTGAACACAAAACACAAGAAAGCAAAGCAAGCTTCAACAGTTCAACTCCCGGGCGCCCCCGTGCTCCCGGGTGCCCCCAGCGTCCCGGGCGCCCCCAGCACCAACTACCGAAGCAGCTCCCTTCGAAGCCAGCAAATGACACTTTAACCCGGTCAATCCGGGCGCCCCGAGCGCTCCGGGCGCCCCGGTAAAAACTGATCCCGAAGGTAAAGGGATCAGACGCTGACCGAGAAATCGCCGGATCAACCGACACGTGGGGGGGCGCCCCCAGGCCCTATATAAAGGGCCCTCGACCCCAAGCTTCGAACATCACTTGATTCAACGCTTCAAAGCTCTTCTGCTCTCGCGCCTTGCTCCGGAAACCTCCCAACTCGAGCCGACGACGTCCTGCTGCTCCTGAAAAAGTCAATCTACTTCGGACGTCAGTAAAGAAGAGTGATTTTTAATTTACTGCACTTATTTCTGTAATCAATCTTTGTAAACGGATTTTACGCTTCATATAGAATTGCCCAAAGTAAACGATCAACGATCGTGGGCCTTGGAGTAGGAGTCGACCTAGGCTCCGAACCAAGTAAAAATTACTGTGTTCGCGTGTTTGCTTTTATCTTCCACTGTGCAATTGCTTTTTCCATAAATTCGAACGTTTTCCGATATTTACCCCCCCCCCCCTCTATCGGTTCTCTCGATCCAACAATTTGTAGAGCCTATGCCTACTTGGAAAAAATATGTTCCCAAATAAATATACTTCAAATCCCAAGATTGGCACGAAACTCAATTTCTCCTAAAATGTATCACTTAAACTCATCCCAAAAGTTTTAACTATGACTTCTCCTCAATGTATCTTCTTATACTTGATCACAATTCATTTTTATCACTGAATTATATGGTATTCACCCATTAAAGCCTAATTTTACTCAATATAATCATATTTTCACCTTTTCACCCTAAATTCCCTTTTAATGTGCCAAAACCTAGGATTAAGACTTACCCAAGTCTTTCAACCCTTTTTGGCACATTTCACCTAATTTCCTAGGAGAGAAACTCTTGAGATCCATTTACCATGGACCCCAAAGACTCCTAGAGCTCCCCCTTGAGCTCTTAGCCCTAGCCACCTCCCTAGGTGACTGAACCCACACTAGGCCACACAGGTGAGCCCCCGGTGATTCTTGTCCCACAAATCTAACATTCTTAACCTTGGACACCTTGTCCTTGGTTAAGTCATCTTCTTTCCCTTTGGATGGAACCCCCTTGCCATCCTTGGACTTCTCCTTTTTGCCATGATTATATACTTTCCCAGCATATTTCTTTTTGTTGGCATTGGAGGTCTTAGACCGGTAGTCCAACCCCGATCTATCATAGTTGAGTTTTAAACTACCCAACATCATATCTAGACCCTTAGATCCAACCTTGAATCTTTCTAGGGTCTTTTCTGTTGGATCGAGAGAACCGATAGAGGGGGGAGTGAATATCAAAAAACGTTCAGATTTAATATTAGAGAAATTGCACAGCAGAAATTAAAACCAACACACGAACACAAGTGGTTTTACTTGGTTCGGAGCCTAGGTCGACTCCTACTCCAAGGCCCACGATCGTTGATCGTTTACTTTGGGCAATTCTATATGAGGTGCAAAAGCAGTTTACAATGATTGATTACAGAATAAGTGCAGTAAATTAAAAATCAACTCTTCTTTACCGACGTCCGGAGTAGATGGTATTTTCGGAGCAGTTGGACGTCGTCGGCGCTTATATCTTGAGTCAGGAGGTTTCTGGAGTAGAGCACGGGAACGGAAGAGCGTGAATGCGTTGGAAAACTTGGATGTCCTGAAGCCTTGGTTCGAGGCTGTTTTTATAGGCCCTGGGGGCGCCTGGAACGTCGGGGGTGCCCCCCCCCCCCACGTGTCAGGCAATCCGCCTCGGTCTCGGTCAGCTCTGATCCCTCAAAAATCGGGATCAAGCTTTAACAGGGGCGCCCTGATCGCTGGGGGCGCCCGGGTTGACCGGGTCAGCTCTCTTATCCGCTGGCTTCGAGGGGAGCTGCTTCGGTACTTGGCGCTGGGGGCGCCCGAGCATGCGGGGCGCCCGGAGCGATGGGGGCGCCCGGAGCATCCGGGGCGCGCCGACAGTCAATTGTCGAAGCGGACTTTGCTCCTGCTGGTTGGTCTTCACCTTGGGGGCGCCCGGAACATCCGGGGCGCCCTACTCAGCTTCTGCCTCACTCCTTTGAGGCTCTCTGAGCTGCAGACACTCAGTCCTTCGGTCCTGCATCCAGGGTTAGTCCAAAAAGCAGTAACATATTAATTTTTATACAGCCTTAGCTGTCTTGGTTCTGACTTTGGGTTTCCAAAATGGAGCCCTAGGTCGAACCGACGCCTACTGTTCCCTCGACGGGGAACGCGTCCTCACCTACTCCTCTCGGGAGAATTTACCTGATGCCAACTGTTCCTCTGGTTGGACTTTTGCCTCGCGGTCCTTCGCCAGGTCTTGGATGTCGAGCTGTCCTTCGGTCGGTGCCTAGCATTCCTTCGCTAGGGCTTCAGTCCTAGGCTATCCTTCGCCTGGCACCTAGCAGTCCTTCGCTAGGGCTTTTCACCCTGGCATTCCTTCGCCAGTGCCTAGCAGTCCTTCGCTAGGGCTTTTTACCCTGGCATTCCTTCGCGAGTGCCTAGCATTCCTTCGCTAGGGTTTTTTACCCTGCACACTAGAGTGACATGTTAGATAACAAGTAAGACTTAACTTTTGAACCATGTTGCCATTATCAAAACCTAGGTTTGACTTGGGTGCTTTCTGCACCAACAATCTCTCCCTTTTTGATTTATGGCAACCCTAGTTCAAAAAGTTAAGTTTAATCAAAGCATGTAAAAACATTTTGTTCCCTCCCCCTGGAAGGACTCTCCTCCTAGATTTTTCAAAAATTCGTGGGGTTCTAAGTTTAAGGGAAAAATTTTTACTTAGAATTTTTCAACAGAAGGCTTTTGTATTTTCAAAAATGATTTTTGCACTTTTGAAAACTTAAGTTTAGGTACTTGAAAATCTTTTGACAACTCAATTTTTAAAAGTACATAGAAGATTTTTGGAAGCATGAGTTTAGAGTACTTAAAAAAATTTTGAAGCCTTAAGTTTTAAAGTACTCAAAAGTTTTTGAAAGCTTTAACTTAAGTACTTAGTAAGATTAAAAACTTAAGTACTTAGTAAGATTTGAGAAACTTTAGTAAATTTTTGAGAAGCTTAGTACTTAGAAAATTTAGAAAAGCTTAAGTACTTAGAAAATTTTTGAAAAGCTTAAATACTTAGAAAATTTTGAAAAGCTTAAGTACTTAGAAAATTTTGAAAAGCTTAAGTACTTACAGAATTTTTGAAAAGCTTAAGTACTTACAGAAATTTTGAAAAGTTTAAGTACTTACAGAATTTTTGAAAAGCTTAGTTAAGTACTTTTTGAATAAAGGATAGATTTTGAAATTTTAAGAGACAAAAATAAAAAATTTTGAAACAAAAAATATTTTAAATAGAAAATTTTAAATTATCTCCTTTCTTATCTCTCCCCCTTTGCCAAATATCAAAAACAGATAAATATAGCAGGAATTAAAATTGCATAAAGGGAATAATTTTTATAAAGGAAAAATATTTGCATGATTTTGCTGTACTGAACCAATTCATGATAAGACATAAACCAAATCAGTTGATTTTCTCTTATAGGGACCTGTCTAACCTGTTGGCGCAGAATGCACCCAAGTCAAACCTGTGTTTTGAAAATGGCAACATAGGTCAAAAGTTAAGTCTGTCTTGTTTTCTAACAAGTTAATCTAGTGTGCAGTAAAAGCCCTAGCGAAGGACTGCTAGGCACTGGCGAAGGAATGCCAGAGTCAAAAGCCCTAGCGAAGGAATGCTAGGCACCTGGCGAAGGAATGCCAGGGTAAAAAGCCCTAGCGAAGGACTGCTAGGCACCGGGCGAAGGACAGCTCGGCATCCAAGCCCTGACAAAGGACCGTCAGGCAAAAGTCCAACTAAAGGAACGGTTGGCATCAGGTAATTTCTCCCGAGAGAAGTAGGTGAGGATGCGTTCCCCGTCGAGGGAACAGTAGGCGTCGGTTCGACCTAGGGCTCCATTTTGGAGACCAAAGTCAGAACCAAGACAGCTAAGGCTGTATAAAATAATAATTGTTTTATTGTGTTTTGGACTAACCCTTGATGCAGGACCGAAGGAACGTGTGTCTGCAACTCAGAGAGCCTCAAAGGAGTGAGGCAGCAGCTGAGCAAGGCACCCTGAGTGTCCAGGGCGCCCTCAAGGTGAACCAAAACCAAGCGAAGCAAAAAAGGGCTTCGGCTGCTTACTGGGCAAGGCGCCCTCAGCAGCGAAGGCGCCCTCAGCAGCCAGGGCGCCTCCGGGCCCAAGACTGCGAAGCCTCAACCTTATCCACAGCAAGATTTCTACACGGAAGAAGTCAGCCAAGGCGCCTCCACGGTCAAACTTAATCCCTGTTCGAGCGAGATAAAAGTTGACCGAGCGATTTACGGATCGCTTGACACGTGGCAGGGCGCCCCCAACGTCCAGGGCGCCCCTGGGTGCTATAAATAGCACCCAACGCCCAAGCCTTCAACATCAACTTCGTTCCAAAGCTTCCACGCTCTTCTGTGCTCACGCCTTGTTCCGAAAACTGCCCAACTCGAGCGACGACGTCCTACTGCTCCGGAAAGTCAACCTACAACCGAACGTCGGTAACAGAATAATTTTTTTTAAAGTTTATAGTGTTCTACTTGTAAATCTCATTTTGTAAACTGAATTTGAGTTCATATAGAATTGCCCAAAGTAAACGATCAACGATCGTGGGCCTTGGAGTAGGAGTCGAACTAGGCTCCGAACCAAGTAAAAAATACTGTGTTCGTGTGTCTTAAATTTCTTTCCGCTGTGCAAATTGCTCTTTTCATAAATTCGAAAAGTTTGTCGATATTCACCTCCCCTCTATCGACTCGATCGATCCAACAAGTGGTATCAGAGCGGGGTTTTCAAACTTGGTGCAACCACCAGTTTGAAAAAAAAATTCGGATTTTTTTTTCAATTTAATTAATTTTTTTGTACTTAATTATCTTTATCCCGCACTGCTAATCCAAGACCAAGTCTTGGGACACCTTTGTTTGTAAAGTTTCCTTTTACAGAACAAATGTCTATGCAAGAGGGATTCAGCACCGCTAGACCTCCACTCTTCAGTGGAGAAGACTTTTCCTACTGGAAAAGTCGCATGGAGGTCCACCTGAAAACTCAGGTGGACATGTGGATCATTATCCAGTCCGGTCTGGAGATCCCCCGAAATGCGGAAGGACTTCCACAAAGCTACTCGGAGTGGGACAACACTCTAAAGCGCAAGATAGAAGCCGACGCAAAAGCAACGCAAACCCTACAATGCGGGCTGACAAAGGAAGAGCTGAACCGAGTGGGCCCCTTCAACAGTGCAAAAGAGCTATGGACAAAACTGATCGAGCTGCACGAAGGGACTTCGGACACCAGGATCAGCAAAAGGGATCTGCTACTGAATAAACTCTACACTATTAAGATGGCCGACAATGAAACAGCAGCCCAGCTCCACGCACGAATCCAAGAGGTAATGAACGGTCTTCACACAATAGGTCACAAGGTTGAAAACCATGACCTAATAAGGTATGCTCTAAACGCCTTCCCTAGAAACACCTTGTGGGCATCTATGGTAGATGCATACAAGGACTCTAGGGATCTTTCTAAAATAAAATTAGACGAATTATTTTCTGAACTAGAACTGCACGAACAAACTAACACCAATATGGTTGAGAAAGGTATTGCTTTTCTTGCAGGCAAGACTGGAAGGACAACGAAGAAGAAACCTGAACCTGAAACCGAATCTAACTCAGACTCAGATTCAGAAGAAGAAGAAAGAGATCAAACTAAGCTGGTCCGGCTCGCTCGAAGCTACTACAAGGAGCTGAAGAACCGAACTAACAAACGAAAAACCGGCCGAAGAAAGGACGAACCAACTGAACCAGCAAACAAGCCCAATGTGACCTGCTACGAGTGCAAGAAAAAGGGCCACTACAAGTCAGAGTGCCCTAACCTAAAAGAGACTAAAAAGCCGAGAAGAAAGAAGGCACTGCAAGCAACCTGGGACGAGTCTTCCTTAGAAGAAGAAAAAGAAGCACCCCAGTCCAACCTCCTAGCTCTGACCGCCTCAGATAATGTCAAGACAGAATCAGAATCAGAACAAGAGGACGGTGAGCTGACCTTCACAGAAGACGGAGAAATTAAGGTAACAGGTTTTAATAGATCGCAATTAAGTGAACTAATTTCTTTTCTTTCTCGAGATTTGGCAAAAGTCAAACTCCGGGTCAAAACCCTCCGACAGGAAGTAAAACTCCTGAAAGAGGGAGCTGACTCTAAACCCTTAACCGAGAAGGTTCAGGAAGAAACTCCTACTCAAGTTGAAAAACTTGAAAAGGAGAACTCCTCCCTGAAAACTCAGGTTAAGGATCTTAGATCAGCTTTAGAACGATTTACATCTGGTTCCAAAGGTCTTGACATGATCCTTGGAAAATAGAAATCAGTTCTAAATCGATCCGGACTTGGCTACCGAATCAAATCCCGACAAAGATCATATTTGACTGTACTGAATCAGTCCAGAGGAAAAATTCAGGCATGGGTTCCTAAACTATGCCTGAACCAACCTACTGGATCAAATCAGTATTGGATCCCCAAGGACAAGATTCACATCTTGCCTAACCATCACCGTGGCTTTAGTCCAGGGGGAACCAAACTGAAAACTATTTTCATTATTAGATGAACTTGTTATTCTTAATTGCTTGATTGATTGGTTATTTAATTTCTGCAATATACCATGCTTAGACTTAGGATAGTTTAAGGACCAAACAAACTTAACTGAAACTTGAAAACATAGTATTGGGTAGAGGTGAGATGATAGTACGTTAGGGAAGCCAATTTGGCGGAACTAGCCGAAGCTACCGATCCAAAACTCAAACTAGTTAGACCAGAAATTTTTCAAAGAATAATTTTGAAAATGAAATTTCATTAAAAGGCTTTGTCAAGGAAAGGGTGGATGATCTCATAAGGCTTCGGCCAAAGAAGGCCTAGTGCCTCGCCAAGACCTGGAAGCCAATTTTTGAAATTCAAATTCAAATTAATTTTTGTCAAATTTGAATCTAACATAAAATTTCAGCTGAGTATAGATTTGAACATCTTTTCAAAAATTTCAAAATTAATTAATTAAGTTTTCAAAATTTAATTATCCTTCAAAATTAATCAAAATTTTCAAAATAATTTTAACTATCAAAACCTGTCTCACAAAACCTATAAGGTTAATGTGATTGAAAACCCTAGATTTGGGTGAGACAGACTAGGCAGTGAAACTCAATTTAAGCTATTCCTGATTCTAATTGGATCCAAATCAAGAAAATTCTTTATGCGTAGGAACATAAAGATTTGGACCAATGGATGTTGGATAGCGGTTGCTCCAGACACATGACTGGAGACAAATTGAAGTTCACCAAGCTCAAACTCAAAAACCTAGGCTCAGTAGTATTTGGCAATAATGCTACACTCAAGGTAATTGGGTCAGGTAATATTGAGCTTAAATCTGATTTCATTATTAAGAAAGTTCTATTGGTTGAAAACTTTAATTTTAACTTGCTTAGCATAAGTCAGTTATGTGATTCTGGTTATATAGTTATCTTCAACAATTCCAACTGCCTGATTAGAAATGAACAAGACTCAGAACTCATACTTAAGGGCACTAGGAAAAACAATGTATACACTATAAATCTTCCTCTTATACCCAAATGCATATTAACACAATTAGAACAAACAAACCTCTGGCATAGGAGATTAGGTCATATCAATGTGAGAACTATCTCAAAAATTACCCAACTTGGCTTAATCAAAGGAATCCCCAAAATCAAAAATAATGAAAACCTAATATGTGAATCATGTAATCAAGGTAAACAAACCAAATCCAATCACAAACTAGTTCAATCTGATTTAACTCAAACCACACTTGAGCTCCTGCACCTTGACCTATTTGATTCACATGGAGCCAAGTCACTAAGCGGGAACCGATACTGCTTAGTAATAGTTGATGATTACTCTAGGTTTACATGGGTTAGGTTCCTGAAAACCAAAGATGAAACCCTAAACCTATTTATTGAATTCTGTAAACTAATTGAAAATCAAAACGACACTAAAATAAAAAGACTTAGGAGTGATCACGGGGGAGAATTTGAGAATCAACGGTTTGAGGAATTCTGTAAGGTAAATGGGTATTTACATGAATTTTCATGTCCTAGAACCCCCCAACAAAATGGGATAGTCGAGCGAAGGAATAGAACATTACAAGAAGCCGCTAGGGCTATGCTCAATGAATTTAAATTAGCAAACCAATTTTGGGCAGAAGCAACTAGTACAGCTTGTTATATCCAAAATAGGGTTTTAATTAACAAACGACACAACAAAACCCCCTATGAACTATACTACCATAGACTCCCAAACCTACATTACCTAAGGGTCTTTGGGTGCAAAGTTCATATCCTAAACACCAAAGACTATTTAGGAAAATTTCAATCCAAGTCAAACCCAGGTATTTTCCTAGGGTATTCAACCACAAGTAGAGCCTATAGAGCCTACAACAAACAAACTAAGAAAATTGAAGAAACAACAAACTTAATTTTCGATGAAGAAATCAATTCAACATCTAATAATCCAGACCCAATTTCATCAAACTCTGACCAAGAAAATAATGAACAAATTATTGAACCATTAATTGAACCCTTACACGAACTAACTATTGAACCAATGAATGAATTAACTGAACCAAGAATCGAACCAACAAATGAACCAGCTCAAAGAGTCGAATCAAATAGTGAATCAAACCGATCAGCTGGACCTGAGGCTGAACCAAGCACTAGAAGAACAAAGAAACCCAGACTTAGTCACCCAACCGATCAAATTGTGGGTGATCCAACTCTAGGGGTCAGAACCAGATCCTCCTATAGAAACCTTAGTCAAATAGCTATGATATCGAAAATAGAACCCAAAACTATAGATGAAGCCTTACCTGACCCTGATTGGATCATAGCTATGCAAGAAGAATTAGCCCAATTTAAAAGAAACCAAGTCTGGGAACTAGTGCCTAAACCTGAAGGCAAATCCATCATAGACACTAAGTGGGTCTTTCGAAATAAGTTAAACGATCAAGGTGAAATAGTTAGAAATAAAGCCCGCTTAGTAGCTAAGGGATTCAGTCAAGTAGAGGGACTAGATTACGATGAAACTTACGCTCCAGTAGCTAGACTTGAGTCCATTAGAATGTTATTAGCCTTTGCATCCCATAAAGGATTTAAATTATATCAAATGGATGTAAAGTCAGCCTTTTTAAATGGATTCATTAAAGAAGAAGTTTATGTAGGACAACCCCCTGGGTTTGAGGACTTAGACAAACCTGACCACATTTACAAATTAACTAAAGCACTATATGGGTTAAAACAAGCACCTAGGGCCTGGTATGAACGTTTATCTACTTACTTAATTTCTAAAGAATTTAAACAAGGCGAAATTGACTCAACATTATTTATTAAAACCCTAGGAAAAGATATATTTATTGCCCAAATTTACGTAGATGACATAATCTTTGGATCCACCAACACCAACTTTCTAAAAGAATTTGTAAAGATAATGGAAGATGAATTTGAAATGAGCTTAGTTGGTGAGCTTACATTTTTCCTAGGACTACAAATCAAACAAACTAGGGATGGTAATTATGTTCATCAATTCAAGTATGCTAAAGAGTTAATAAAGAAATTTAAAATGGATAACTCTAAAAGCATAAGTACCCCCATGGCCACTAATATAAAAATAGATAGTGACCCTGATGGTAAACCAGTAGACCTTAAACTCTATAAGAGTATGATAGGTAGCCTACTGTACCTTACAGCCAGTAGACCTGATATTCTCTTTGCTGTAGGGATGTGTGCTAGATACCAAACCTGTGCTAAGGAAACGCACTTAGCAGCCCTAAAAAGAATACTGAGATATGTAAAGGGCACCCTAAATGTAGGGATTTGGTATCCTAGGACCTCAACTTTTGCCTTAACCGGATACTCAGATTCTGACTATGCTGGCTGTAAGTTAGATAGAAAGAGCACAAGTGGAAGCTGCCAACTGTTAGGTCAGAGTCTAGTTAGTTGGTGTAGCAGAAAACAACACTGTGTAGCTCTATCCACAACTGAAGCTGAGTATGTGGCATTAGGAGAATGTGTGGCTCAACTATTATAGATGATGCACACACTTAAGGACTTTCAGCTCAACTACACCCAAACTCAAGTACTTATTGACAACATAAGTTCAATTAATTTAACTAAGAACCCAATCCAATACTCCAGAACCAAACATATAGAAGTCAAACATCATTTTGTAAGAGACCATGTAACCAGGGGTGAAATAGTACTCAAGTATATTGACTCTAAATCCAACCTAGCTGATATATTCACAAAGCCCTTACCTGAGTCTGAATTCAGCTCACTAAGAAGGCAGTTAGGATTGTGCTTTGTAGAATAGAGTGTCTCAATACTTTGTCTACTCTACTTGATTTCAAAAATCAGTTTTCTAAAAATAGATTTTGAAAAACTGTTTTATTTAATTTCAAAATCAATTTTCACTTTTTTACTTAGTTTTATTGCAAAACTACCCCCTTTAAAAATTAGGGCTTTTTCGAAAATGGACTTAGCCTAGGCCCTAACCCTAGAACTGCATGCACCTATAGATTTAGAAGCCAGCATCTGACAAGCACCTTAGAGTACTTTTGATTGATAACCTAGAAAGGGTTGAGATGCTTAGGTCTTTGCCTTAATTCAAGATGCTTTAAGTCAGTGCATCTGCAGTAATTGGGGCACTAAATACAACTTATACAGCAATCAAGTTAAGTGTCAAGCTTAGAAAATCTAACTTGAACAGAAACACTTAACTTGACTAACCCTAGAAAAAACTACTGTATATAACAGTTAGTAAGTAGCTAATTGGGTTAGACAGGTCCCTACAGAGAAAATTGATTGATTTAGTGTAAATCTAACTGGTTCAGTATAGCAAATAATTATTTATTTTCTTTATTCATGCTATATTTATCTGTTTTGATATATGGCAAAGGGGGAGAGATAGAGATAGGAAAAAGAAAAATTATTTTTTTTCTAAATTTTTCCTTTATTCAAAAGCAGTACTCTAGCTTCAAAATTTTATTTAAACTTTTAACATTTTGCTAAGTACTTTAGCTTCAACTTTCAAAATATTGCTAAGTACTTTAGCTTCAAAAGTTTTTTAACTTTCAAAATATTGCTAAGTACTTTAGCTTCAAAAGTTTTTAAACTCTCAAAATATTACTTAAGCTTGTCAAAAAATTTTTTCTTTTTTCCATTAAAGCTTAAGTTTTTCAAATTGTTAAGTACTAAAGGGTCTTACTTAAGCTTGTCAAAAAATTTTTTCTTTTTTCCATTAAAACTTAAGTTTTTCAAAATTGTTAAGTACTAAAGTGTTTCAAACCTACTGAGTGCTTAAGCTAACATTTTGAGTACTTTAAAACTTAAGACTTTAAAATTTTTTTTGTACTCTAATTATGCTTTAAAAACTCTACTATGTATGTTTAACTTAAGTTACTTCTAAGTACCTAAAACTTAAAGTTTTCAAAGTACAAGTAAAGTTTTTAAAACCCCACGAATTTTTAAAAAAAATCTAGGGGGAGATTCCTTCCAGGGGGAGGGAACAAATTTATTGTTTTTGATTAAACTTAACTTTTTGAACTAGGGTTGCCATAAATCAAAAAGGGAGAGATTGTTGGTGCAGAATGCACCCAAGTCAAACCTGTGTTTTGAAAATGGCAACATAGGTCAAAAGTTAAGTCTGTCTTGTTTTCTAACAAGTTAATCTAGTGTGCAGTAAAAGCCCTAGCGAAGGACTGCTAGGCACTGGCGAAGGAATGCCAGAGTCAAAAGCCCTAGCGAAGGAATGCTAGGCACCTGGCGAAGGAATGCCAGGGTAAAAGCCCTAGCGAAGGACTGCTAGGCACTGGCGAAGGAATGCCAGAGTCAAAAGCCCTAGCGAAGGAATGCTAGGCACCTGGCGAAGGAATGCCAGGGTAAAAAGCCCTAGCGAAGGACTGCTAGGCACCGGGCGAAGGACAGCTCGGCATCCAAGCCCTGACAAAGGACCGTCAAGCAAAAGTCCAACCAAAGGAACGGTTGGCATCAAGTAATTTCTCCCGAGAGGAGTAGGTGAGGACGCGTTCCCCGTCGAGGGAACAGTAGGCGTCGGTTCGACCTAGGGCTCCATTTTGGAGACCAAAGTCAGAACCAAGACAGCTAAGGCTGTATAAAATAATAATTGTTTTATTGTGTTTTGGACTAACCCTTGATGCAGGACCGAAGGAACGTGTGTCTGTAACTCAGAGAGCCTCAAAGGAGTGAGGCAGCAGCTGAGCAAGGCGCCCTGAGTGTCCAGGGCGCCCTCAAGGTGAACCAAAACCAAGCGAAGCAAAAAAGGGCTTCGGCTGCTTACTGGGCAAGGCGCCCTCAGCAGCGAAGGCGCCCTCGTCAGCGAAGGCGCCCTCAGCAACCAGGGCGCCTCGGGGCCCAAGACTACGAAGCCTCAGCCTTATCCACAGCGAGATTTCTGCGCGAAAGAAATCAGCCAAGGCGCCCTCTACGACCAAGGCGCCTCCACGGTCAAACTTAATCCCTGTTCGAGCGGGATAAAAGTTGACCGAGCGATCTGCGGATCGCTTGACACGTGGTAGGGCGCCCCTGGGTGCTATAAATAGCACCCAACGCCCAAACCTTCAACATCAACTTCGTTCCAAAGCTTCCACGCTCTTCTGTGCTCACGCCTTGTTCCGAAAACTGCCCAACTCGAGCGACGATGTCCTACTGCTCCGGAAAGTCAACCTACAATCGGACGTCGATAACAGAAGAATTTTTTTTAAAGTTTATAGTGCTGTAATTGTAAATCTCATTTTGTAAACTGAATTTGCGTTCATATAGAATTGCCCAAAGTAAACGATCAACGATCGTGGGCCTTGGAGTAGGAACCAAGTAAAAAATACTGTGTTCGTGTGTCTTAAATTTCTTTCCGCTGTGCAAATTGCTCTTTTCATAAATTCGAAAAGTTTGTCGATATTCACCCCCCCCCCCCTCTATCGACTCGATCGATTCAACATAACCCAATTAGCTACTCACTAACTGTTATAAGCAGTAGTTTTTGCTAGGGTTAGTCAAGTTAAGTGTTTCTGTTCAAGTTAGATTTTCTAAACTTGACACTTAACTTGATTGCTGTGTAAGTTGTATTTAGTGCCCCAATTACTGCAGATGCACTGACTTAAAGCATCTTGAATTAAGGCAAAGACCTAAGTATCTCAACCCTTTCTAGGTTATCAATCAAAAGTACCCTAAAGTGCTTGTGAGATGATGGCTTCTAAATCTATAGGTGCATGCAGTTCTAGGGTTAGGGCCTAGGCTAAGTCCATTTGTGAAAAAGCCCTAGTTTTGAAAGGGGGTAGTTTTGAAATAAAACTAAGTCGAGAAACAAAATTTTAAAAACTGATTTTGAAATTAAGTAAAACTGTTTTTCAAATTCTTCTAGAAATTGATTTTTAAATTAAGTAAAGCAAAAAAAAATCAAAAGTAGAGTTAATCTATTCTACAGAGCACAATCCAAGATCAGATACTCAAGTTAAATAAGTAGTCAAATAGAATAGGTTAACTAGTCAAACAGAGGTACAGTAGCGTCAAACATAAGTCATGTTTAGGTTACTTAGTACAATGCAGAAATAGTCTAACTATGAAGAAGGGCCAGGGTGGTCAGATGGGTCGGGCTGCCATGAATCGAATCGTGCCATCATCTCAATGTATCGTGCATCAGCCACTTCTCGATCGGCTCTACGAGCGTCCATCTGCTCGATGTGATAGGCCTCAACCTCCTCTCGGAGACTGTGGATCTCCGTCTGTATCTGTGTGAGGCGCTGGTCGAGGGTCGGTGGTGGAGGCTCGTCTATGTGTGCTTGAGCTGCTGCTGCCAGATCCCTGACGTCGACCTCAACCTCCTCGTCTGAGTCGATCGGGGCCCCGGCCTGCTGTCGTCTCCAACTCAGAACCCCGGTGGCCGATACCTCTAGACCCGCTAACGAGAAGTTCCTAAATCCTATTTCATCAAAGTCGGTCATGGCAGTTATTTCACCCACGGTAATGTCACGACCGTGGTGATGAAGGAGGGAAGTGATGATGTGGCAGAATGGTGTGCGTACTCGTCCCTGGGTCGTAACACTGGACGCATGCAGAATAGTATGAAATATGTGTAGTCCAATGTCAATGTCAAGGTGATGGACTAGGGCATACAGATGAAAGGCATGAAAGGGTCGCATGGTCCCGAGATCTCTAGTGGAGAGTGGTAAGATGCAGCGGAGCAGGACTCTGTACAGGGCATAGCCCTGTGCCTGAAGGTCAACGGCTTGGAATCGTCTATTTGCGGGGAGTCTAGCTTCCCTATAGAAATAGGAGTGGATAGTGTTTAAGGTAATGTGAGAGTAGGGAGGATCAAATGGAGGACTCCTAGGTGGATAGCAGCAAAATGTGGACTGGGAGGGTCGCAGTCTAAGGAATCGGTTTAGCAAAGTAGGGGTGATAGACAGAGGTATCCCTTGAACAGTAGTGTGAAACATCAGATTATCTTGTCAAACTATGTTATTGTAGAATTCTGCACATAAGGATTCATTAATGGTATGAGTGCAGAAGACAAGATTATCTAATTGATAGAAGTTTATAATATTCATGGCTACGGGGCATGATTGGGTAAAGAAATGTCTATTAAGATAGTTTGTCTTGATAGGCTTGTAAATGGTTTGAGCAAACTTATTACATAATTCTAGGGTAGGGAACCTAGGGTCAGGACTTGGTTCGGCACCGGGGTTGGCCGGGATTGGTCGACGTCTTCTAAGAGAAGGAATTTAAAAGAAGTATGAAGGTATTGCAAAAAAAATTAATTTAAATGCAATAAAAAATTATACCGGGTAGCTCGGGGAGGCATGGTTGAGGACGAGAGCTTGCAAGGTCTCTTGATCTTCTTTGTAAGGAAGGAAGGGTGGTAGATTGTTGGTTTTTGGTGTGGGAAGAGAAGGGGATTCGGATTCCTTTTATAGGCATTACATTGGGGGCGCCCGGGAGCTCCCGGGCACCCGGGACAGTGGTCACTGCTAAAGGCAGTGACTGCGACTGGTTGGAGGCGCCCGGAGTGGCCCGGGCGCCCTCGTCAGGCTACTTTTGCAGCTTTTGCTGCATTGAGTGTGATGGGGGCGCCCGCGTGGTTCCGGGCGCCCTGGTCAAAGGTCAGAGGCAGTTCTTTGCCTAGAGAGAAGTAAAAGGTATGTAGGGGGCGCCCGAGGAGTCACGGGCGCCCGGAGTGTGCAGTAAATGACAAATTTGATGTCTTGTCATTGTTTGACCATGGTTTAGTTGGTTTGACCATAGTTTGACTGTTTTGACTTTGATTTGACTATGTTAACCATGGTTTGACCAGGTTGATCATGGTTTGAATGTGTTCTGAGCTTATAGGATTAAATCACAATACAGATATTAATGGATTTATAATTGAGTTTAATTTTACTGTCTCACCCAATCTAGGGTTTTCAATCATGTTAGCCTTACATGTTTCGTGAGACAGGTTTTGGTAGATAGAGTTTTGAGAAACATGATTTATTTTGAAAACTTAATTTTGAAAACAATTAGATTTTGAAAGCTTAACTAATTTTGAAAACAGTTAAATTTTGAAAACTTAATTAATTTTGAAAACACTTAAATTTATTTTGACAAAGCATGTTTGAATCTAGACTCACTGAAAATTTGTGTTAGATTCGAATTTAACAAAAAATAATTTGAATTTCAAAAATTGGCTTCCAGGTCTTGGCGAGGCACTAGGCCTTCTTTGGCCGTAGCCTTATTGGATCATCAACCCTTTCCTTGACAAAGCCTTTTAATGAAATTTCATTTTCAAAATTAATCTTTGAAAATTTCTAGTCTAACTAGTTTGAGTTTTGGATTAGCTTCGGCTAGTTTCACCAGTCTAAAGAGACCAAGTATACTTGATCTTATTAGAATTGGTTTCCCTAACGTACTATCATCTCACCTCCACCCAATACTATGTTGTCAAATTTCAGTTAAGTTTGTTCAGTCCTTATACTAACTATTTCTAAGCATGGTAAATTGCAGAAATAATAAACAATCAAACATGCAATTTGCAATCAAGAATTAAATTTTATCTAATAATAAATATAGTTTTCAGTTTGGCTCCCCCTGGACTAAAGCCATGATGATGGTTAGGCAAGATATGAATCTTGTCCTTGGGGATCCAATACTGATTTGATCCAGTCGGTTTGTTCAGTCACAGTTGCGGTACCCATGCCTGAACTTTACTTCTGGACTGATTCAGTATAGCAAAGTAAGATCTTTGTCTAGATTTGGTTCTATAGCCAAGTCCGGATCGATTTAGAACTGATTTCTGCTTTCCAAGAATCATGTCAAGACCTTTGGAACCAGATGTGAATCATTCTAAAGCTGATCTAAGATCCTTAACCTGAGTTTTCAGGGAGGAGTTCTCCTTCTCAAGTTTTTCAACTTGAGTAGGAGTTCCTTCTTGATCCTTCTCGGTTAAGGGTTTAGAGTCAGCTCCCTCTTTCAGGAGTTTTACTTCCTGTCGGAGGGATTCGACTCGGAGTTTAGCTTTTGCCAAATCTCGAGAAAGATAAGATATAAGTTCATTTAATTGACTTCTATTGAAACCACTTACCTTGATTTCGCCGTCTTCTGAAAAGGTTAGTCTGTCGTCGTCTGAATCTGACTCGGTCTCGACTTCTTCTGAGGCGGTCAGGGCTAGTAGGTTTGACTGGGGTGCTTCTTCTTCTTCTTCTGAGGAAGATTCGTCCCAGGTTGCTTGGAGTGCTTTCTTTCTTCTTGACTTTTTGGTCTCCTTTAGGTTTGGACACTCCGTCTTGTAGTGGCCCTTCTTCTTGCACTCGTAGCAAGTCACGTTGGGCTTTTTTTTGTCATTTGTGGGTTCAGCTGGTTCGTCCTTCCTTCGGTTGGACTTCCTTCTGTTGGTTTGGTTCTTCAATTCTTTATAGTAGCTTCGGGCCAGTCGGACCAGCTTAGGTCGATCTCCTTCTTCATCTTCTGAGTCTGAGTCTGAGTTAGACTCGGGTTCAGGTTGAGGCTTCTTCTTGGTTGTTCTTCCAGTTTTTGTAGGACCGGTGCCGTCGATAGAGGGGGGGGTGAATATCGATCGTGAAAATTATTCGCGGAAACTTCGTAGAAAACTTTTAGTTCGTTCTGGATTCAGGGTTAGTAGCAGCGGAAAACAAACAGAACGAATAAAACAATAATGCAAGGACACAGCGGGATTATTTACATGGTTCCCGACCCCCCAGGGTCAGTACGTCCAAGGCCTATGTACTCAGCGTGAGTCCACTATTGGTCTCCTTTCCGGAATTTCCGGAGGCGGAGAAACCCGACTTACAGTGCGATATTACAATCAAAATATAATGAAATTTAAGTGCGGTAATTAACAAAATGCAAACCAACAAAAATCTGAAACTCGGCCGATCTGGACCTCCGAAGTGCCGTGCAATTCCTCCTGGAGCCTCCCGGTCGTTGAGCCTCATTTCTAGTGGGTTGCAGTAGGTCAGAATGATCAGAACAGTACTTGGCAGTTGTGTCTGAAGCAGAGGGGTTGAAGCCCCTTATATAGGCCTCCTGGGGGCGCCCTGGACGCTGGGGGCGCCCCGGAAGACTCGGTCAACCCTTATCCTTGCACCTACCTCGCCGTAGGGGATAAGTTCTTTGACCAGGGCGCCCCAGACCTCCCGGGCACCCTCATGATGGCTTATCTGTGTTTTGGGTTCGAAACTGCAAATACAGCTTTGAACCAGGGCGCCTCGAACGCTCAGGGCGCCCTGCTTGACACCTGTTCTGCCTGCTTCACGTTTACTGCAATTTTACCTTTGGCTCAGGGCGCCCTGGCTGTTGAGGGCGCCCTAGCTGTTGAGGGCGCCCTCAACACTGGGGGCGTCCTCCTTAAGCCTACAAACTGGTTACCTTGCTTTGTCTCCGGTTCTGGTTACCTGCAAGATACACAAAGCATATATACATATAATATTAAGCTTAAGGACTTGGTTCGGACTTCGGATTTGCATGAAACCCTAGGTCGAACCGGCACGAGTTCCTATCCCCGAGAACTCGCCCTTCACCTACTCCTTTCAGGAGACGGTTGCCATCCAGTCCTTCGGATGGACTTTTGCTTAGCCTCCGATTACTCCGGATCTCGAGACGCCCGAACCCCGACCCGTCTCTACTCCTGTCCTTAGTCATTGCTCAGCTAAGTTGCTTAGTCCCTCGGACCAAGTCTTCATTTCCTAGCAGTCCTTCGCCAGGTGCCTAGCAGCCCTTCGCTAGGTCTTTGTTACCAAGCGGTCCTTCGCCTGGTGCCTAGCAATCCTTCGCTAGGTCTTCTATACCTAGCAGCCCTTCGCTAGGTGCCTAGTAGCCCTTCGCTAGGTCTTAGGGTTACAATACCTAGCAGCCCTTCGCTAGGTGCCCAGCAGCCCTTCGCTGGGACATAGGGTTTCGATGCCTAGTTTAACTAGGACTTTTCTTCAGCTTTGGTTACTTCACTTTTGCTCCCCTTTGTCTATTCTTTGTATCACTGACTTAAGTGTATTGTCAAACATTAAAACACCTAAAGAGGAATATCATTGATGCAACTTGCACCAACAATCTCCCCCTTTTTGATGTTTGACAATAACTTAAGTTAGACTGGTTTAAGGGGCTAACTTACTATCCTTGGGGTAAAATGAAAAAAAACGATATAGGTTTTGAAACTACATTTTTTATTTTTGGGAAAAAAATTTTTCTAACTTAAGCACACATCTCTCCCCCTTGGTCATACATCAAAAAATAAAATACTTGCACCAACATTAAAAACCTTTGGTTCTTTTTGAAAATACTTAGTGCAAAATTTTTGAAAGCATTGTATTTTGAATAATATATTGCAAAAATTATGTAATTTTTGAAAAATATAAGTACCTTTGAAAAAATATATTTTGGAAAATGCATAACTTTTGAAAGAATGTTATTTTGGAAAATATAAATGTTATGCCTATTTTGCAAGTACTAACTGTGTTTCAAAAATAAGTGTTTTATGAAACATAATATTTTTCAAGGTCAAGTAAATATTAATAGAATTTTGAAAAAAGTGATAGTACTTTTGAAAGAATATTTGACTTTGAAAGACATAAGTACTTTTGAAAACATAATATTTAACTTCACTTGGTTAATTTTCCAGTCTGACACTATCCTGGGAACCCTTGTTGACTATAAGGATATTTTCCTAAGTGTCCTGGAAGTTTTCCAACCCAAGTAAATATTATAAAAAATTTCATAAGTCACAGAATAATAGTATGTAAGTTAATTTTGAAAAATGTAAAGATTTTAAAGTGATAATACTTGATTTGGTTTATCTTTCAGTCTGACACAATCATAGGAAACTTTGTTGACTACAAGGACATTTTCCTAAGTGTCCTGGAAGATTTTCCAAACTCAAGATATTATTTCAAATTGAAAAAAAAACCAGATGAATTTTTGAAAATAATAGTAATTTTTGAAAATTGATACTATTTTGAAAGAATACTTATGTTTTCAACAGGATTTGAAAATACCGCTCATGAAAACATTTAAAATATTCAATAATTCTTTTAATTTGATCTCCCCCTAAACTTGACCTAGTCCTGGGAAGCTTGTTGACCACAAGTACTCTTCCTCTAAGTCTTAAGGGCTGATTCAAATTAAGGAAATTATTTAATAATTTCAAAATATTTAATTAAAAGAAACTTTTTCAGAAGTTTGATTTAGACTCCCCCTAAATCTGACACGTCCTAGGAGTCCTTATAGATTATGAAGTGGACTTTCCTCTGTGTCTTTAGGGTTTATCAAAATCAAACAAGATAGGTAAATTTTACAACATAAACCCTTTTTTTTTTTTGAAAAACACAAGTGATAACGATTTAAAGCTTAGTTTTCGAAAAGTATTTTCAAATAATAGTAATGTTTAAGATGCAGTTTTTGAAAACCATTAAAAAAATGAAAAGTACTCCCCCTGTACCCGATACCGTTTGACTTTATCTAAGTGCCTTAAGGAACTTTAGTGTTGTCCTAAGAGGCTTGTGTCTAATTGTGTGAGTCAAACAATTTTTGAAAAGATATAATTTTTGAAAAACATATAATATGTATATTCAATCAGACAAGCATGAATTCCATAAAAACATTATTATGTTGAAGCACTATTTTGAAAATATATTTTTAGAAAAATATTCTAATGATTTTGAAAAATAATTTTGAAAAACATTTTTTAATTTATTAGTCCTTAACATCTCACCCATTTTAGATGTATCAATACAACAAGCATGATTGCCTTATAAGTGTATTGTGAGATGCTTGAGTCATTTTCTTAATTTATTATTAATTCTAAGATTTAATTGAAGCTTGTGTTAGATTTGAATTTGACAAGAAGTAACTTGAATTTGAATTTCAAAAATTGGCTTCCAGGTCTTGGCGAGGCACTAGGCCATCTTTGGCCGTAGCTTTATTGGATCATCAACCCTTTCCTTGACAAAGCCTTTTAATGAAATTTCATTTTCAAGATTACTTTTTGAAAAATTCTGGTCTAACTAGTTTGGGTCTTGGATCGGTAGCTTCGGCTAGTTCCGCCAAGATATCTTCCCTAACGTACTATCATCTCACCTCCACCCAATACTAGGTTAATCAAGTTTCAATTATTCTTTTTCCTATAGCCGTTCTAATATATGCATAAAATTTAAATATGAATGACATGTCATATATTTTAAAAGAATAGCAAATGCATGTCATGGCAGTTATGCATGAGTCAAACAAGTCAAATAATTTTATTTAAGTTTCTAAAATGTATCAAATTCCTGATTTGATATATGTCGAGTGAACCCGCGAATATGTCAACCCACTTTGACATATCTAATGTTATTAATTTTAATTGTTACACTTTGGGTAAAATTTTACTTTTAGTTTGAGTTTAAGTTATTTAAAATTTTAGTTAAATTCAGGTTAATTAAGAATTGATTGAATTAGAAAATTAATTAATCAATTAAGAATTAATGAATTTAAGTTACAATTAATTTGGATTTATTTAAATTCAAATTTAATTTAAATTTCAATTTTATTTAAATTTGAATTTAATTTAAGTTTGAATTTCGAATTTAATTTAAATTTTAAATTTAATTTAATTTGAATTAGAGTTTTGAATTTAATTTAGGATTTAATTCGAATTAATTTGAATTTAATTTAGGATTTAATTCGAATTAATTAGGATTTAATTTTGAATTTAATTAAGATTTAATTTGAATTTAATTTAGGATTTAATTTGAATTTAATTTAGGATTTAATTCGAATTAATTTGAATTTAATTTAGGATTTAATTCGAATTTAATTAGGATTTAATTTGAATTAATTTGAATTTAATTTAGGATTTAATTCGAATTAATTTGAATTTAATTTAGGATTTAATACGAATTTAATTAGGATTAAATTAGGATTTAATTCGAATTTAATTAGGATTTAATTTGAATTTAATTAGGATTAAATTATGCTTTAATTATACTTATAATGATTAATTAATAATTATGGGTTTAAATTCATCATTTTCATTATTTCAAAAATTTCTTCTTCATTTTTATCTTTCTTTTCAAGTTTTTCTAATAATTTGGATTTATTTGAAATTTTGTTATTTTTATTAACTATGGCCTTTATCTTAGATAGTTCTATATCCTCCTCAAGATTGGATTTTTCAATATTCTCACAGTAGGTGGAGTAAAAGGGGCCACTAGTTAAATTTTTGTAATAACTTTCAAGATTTTCTATAATTAAGTTATCATCTAGGAGAATTTTATCTGTATTATCCTCATGAATATTTTCAACAAAATCATCTTTATCCTTAAAATTTTCAATAATTTCAGGGATATCACTAGGATTATCCTTAAGGTTTTCAAATTTGAATTCGGAATTATCCTTAGGATTTTCGAATTTGAATTCCGAATTATCCTTAAGATTTTCGAATTTGAATTCAAATTTATCCTTAGGTTTAATTTTATCTGATTTAAAATTATCAGACTTAATATTATCAGTATTAATTTTATCAGGATAATTATCAGAATTAATTTCATCAGAATAATTGTCAGAATTAATTTCATCAAAATTAATTTTATCAGAATAATTATCAGAATTAATTTCATCAGAATAATTATCAGAATTAATTTTATCAATTTCTGAATTGATATTCTGAATTAAACAATTAATTTCATATATTTTAGTCATATCTGCATTTTCTAATTTGACATGCAAGATATTAATTTTATTGTGCAGGTAATCTAATTTATCAGGAAAATTAACTAAGTTATCATAAGATAATGCAGGAATTTGTAAAGTTTTTGGAACATAAATTTTTCGTACCTTTGCCGGACATTTGTTTTTGTAATGCCCGTATTTTTCGCACTTGAAGCATCTGATATGGCTTTTGTCCCTCCGGTTTCCTGGCGCTGGTGCCTCCTTCGCCGCCGGTGATGAACGATTTTTATGAGTAGGGCACTGATTTTTATAGTGCCCTCTCTCCCTGCATGTGAAACAAATAATATGTGATTTAAAATTAGACATTAAAAAAAATGTACCTGATTCACCCCTGGGCTCCCCCTCAACTCCTGGCGTCGTTGCTCCGTCGGCGGTTAGTCCGGTGAAGAGCGGCTCGGCTCTGATACCAATTGTAGGACCGATTCCGTCGATAGAAGGGGGGTGAATATCGATCGTGAAAATTATTCGCGGAAACTTCGTAGAAAACTTTTAGTTCGTTCTGGATTCAGGGTTAGTAGCAGCGGAAAACAAACAGAACGAATAAAACAATAATGCAAGGACACAGCGGGATTATTTACTTGGTTCCCGACCCCCCAGGGTCAGTACGTCCAAGGCCTATATACTCGGCGTGAGTCCACTATTGGTCTCCTTTCCGGAATATCTGGAGGCGGAGAAACCCGACTTACAGTGCGATATTACAATCAAAATATAATGAAATTTAAGTGCGGTAATTAACAAAATGCAAACCAACAAAAATCTGAAACTCGGCCGATCTGGACCTCCGAAGTGTCGCGCACTTCCTCCTGGAGCCTCCCGGTCATTGAGCCTCGTTTCTAGTGCGTTGCAGTAGGTCAGAATGATCAGAACAGTACTTGGCAGTTGTGTCTGAAGCAGAGGGGTCGAAGCCCCTTATATATGCCTCCTGGGGGCACCCTGGACGATGGGGGCGCCCCGGAAGACTTGGTCAACCCTTATCCTTGTGCCTACCTCGCCGTAGGGGATAAGTTCTTTGACCAGGGCACCCCGGACCTCCCGGGCGCCCTCATGATGGCTTATCTATGTTTTGGGTTCGAAACTGCAAATACAGCTTTGAACCAGGGCGCCTCGGACGCTCAGGGCGTCCTGCTTGACACCTGTTCTGCCTGCTTCACGTTTACTGCAATTTTACCTTTGGCTCAGGGCGCCCTGGCTGTTGAGGGCGCCCTGGCTGTTGAGGGCGCCCTGGCTGTTGAGGGCGCCCTCAACACTGGGGGCGCCCTCCTTAAGCCTGCAAACTGGTTACCTTGCTTTGTCTCCGGTTCTGGTTACCTGCAAGATACACAAAGCATATATACATATAATATTAAGCTTAAGGACTTGGTTCGGACTTCGGATTTGCACGAAACCCTAGGTCGAACTGGCACGAGTTCCTATCCCCGAGAACTCGCCCTTCACCTACTCCTTTTAGGAGACGGTTGCCATCCAGTCCTTCGGATGGACTTTTGCTTAGCCTCCGATTACTCCGGATCTCGAGACGCCCGAACCCCGACCCGTCTCTACTCCTGTCCTTAGTCATCGCTCAGCTAAGTTGCTTAGTCCCTCGGACCAAGTCTTCATTTCCTAGCAGTCCTTCGCCAGGTGCCTAGCAGCCATTCGCTAGGTCTTTGTTACCAAGCGGTCCTTCGCCTGGTGCCTAGCAATCCTTCGCTAGGTCTTCTATGCCTAGCAGCCCTTCGCTAGGTGCCTAGCAGCCCTTCGCTAGGTCTTAGGGTTACGATACCTAGCAGCCCTTCGCTAGGTGCCCAGCAACCCTTCGCTGGGACTTAGGGTTTCGATGCCTAGTTTAACTAGGACTTTTCTTCAGCTTTGGTTACTTCACTTTTGCTCCCCTTTGTCTATTCATTGTATCACTCACTTAAGTGTATTGTCAAACATTAAAACACCTAAAGAGGAATATCATTGATGCAACTTGCACCAACAGTTTTACCTGCAATGAAGGCAATACTTTTCTCGGCCAAATTGCAGTTAGTCTGTTCATGCAGTTCTAATTCAGAGAATAATTCATCTAACTTTATTTTTGAAAGGTCCCTTGAAACCTTGTATGCATCTACCATAGATGCCTACAAGGTGTTTCTCGGGAAAGCATTTAGAGCATACCTTATTAGGTCACGATTTTCTACCTTGTGACCAATAGTGTGAAGACCGTTCATTAGTTCTTGAATCCGGGCGTGAAGCTGAGCAGTTGTTTCATTGTCGGCCATTTTGATGGTGTACAGCTTGTTCAGAAGTAGGTCTCTTTTGTTGATCCGAATGTCTGATGTTCCTTCGTGCAGCTCAATCAGTTTTACCCACAGCTCCTTGGCACTGTTGAAGGGGCCCACCCGGTTCAGCTCCTCTTTTGTTAAGCCGCATTGTAGGGTCTGTGTTGCCTTTGCATCGGCTTCTATTTTGCGCTTCATAGCGGTGTCCCATTCTGAGTAGCTTTGAGGTACTCCTTCGGCATTTTTTGGAATCTCCAGTCCGGACTGGATGATTATCCACATGTCCACCTGAGTTTTCAGGTGGACCTCCATTCAACTTTTCCAGTAAGAAAAGTCTTCTCCACTGAACAGTGGAGGTCTGGCGGTGCTGAATCCTTCTTACATGGCCATTTATCTGAAACTTAAACTAAAGAAAAAGAATATGCCAAGACTTGGTCTTGGATTTGTAGTGCGGGATAAATAAAAAATATTCGTCGAGTGGTGTTGCACCAACCTCGATCAACGAGAAGAAATTAAAAAATTCGAACGAGAGAAAGAATATTAAACGAAGTTCGAACGAAGAGAAAAAAAATATTAAACGAAATTCGAATGAAGAAAAATAATAAGCGGAATTGAAAGAAAAATAAAATCCGAAAAATTTTCAAACTGGTGGTTGCACCAAATTTGAACTTCCCCGCTCTGATACCACTTGTTGGATCGAGAGAACCGATAGAGGGGGTGAATATCGAAAAACGTTCGGATTTAATATTAGAGAAATTGCACAGCGGAAATTAAAACCAACACACGAACACAAGTGGTTTTACTTGGTTCGGAGCCTAGGTCGACTCCTACTCCAAGGCCCACGATCGTTGATCATTTACTTTGGGCAATTCTATATGAGACACAAAAGCAGTTTATAAAGATTGATTACAGAATAAATGCAGTAAATTAAAAATCAACTCTTCTTTACCGACGTCCGAAGTAGATGGTATTTTCGGAGCAGTTGGACGTCGTCGGCGCTTGTATCTCGAGTCAGGAGGATTCTGGAGCAGAGCGCGGGAACGGAAGAGCGTGAATGCGTTGGAAAACTTGGATGTCCTGAAGCCTTGGTTCGAGGGCCTTTTTATAGGCCCTGGGGGCGCCCGGAACGTCGGGGGCGCCCCCCACGTGTCAGCTGATCCGCCTCGGTCTCGGTCAGCTCTGACCCCTCAAAAATCGGGATCAAGCTTTGACGGGGGCGCCCTGATCGCTGGGGGCGCCCGGGTTGACCGGGTCAGCTCTCTTATCCGCTGGCTTCGAGGGGAGCTGCTTCGGTACTTGGCGCTGGGGGCGCCCGCAGCATGCGGGGCGCCCGGAGCGATGGGGGCGCCCGGAGCATCCGGGGCGCCCCGACAGTCAATTGTCGAAGCGGACTTTGCTCCTGCTGGTTGGTCTTCACCTTGGGGGCACCCGGAACATCCGGGGCGCCCTGCTCAGCTTCTGCCTCACTCCTTTGAGGCTCTCTGAGCTGCAGACACTCAGTCCTTCAGTCATGCATCCAGGGTTATTCCAAAAAGCAGTAACATATTAATTTTTATACAGTCTTAGCTGTCTTGGTTCTGACTTTAGGTTTCCAAAATGGAGCCCTAGGTCGAACCGACGCCTACTGTTCCCTCGACGGGGAACGCGTCCTCACCTACTCCTCTCGGGAGAATTTACCTGATGCCAACCATTCCTCTGGTTGGACTTTTGCCTCGCGGTCCTTCGCCAGGTCTTGGATGCCGAGCTGTCCTTCGCCCAGTGCCTAGCATTCCTTCGCTAGGGCTTCAGTCCCAGGCTGTTCTTCGCCTAGCGCCTAGTAGTCCTTCGCTAGGGCTTTTCACCATGGCATTCCTTCGCCAGTGCCTAGCAGTCCTTCGCTAGGGCTTTTTACCCTGGCATTCCTTCGCGAGTGCCTAGCATTCCTTCGCTAGGGCTTTTTACCCTGCACACTACAGTGACATGTTAGATAACAAGTAAGACTTAACTTTTGAACCCTGTTGCCATTATCAAAACCCAGGTTTGACTTGGGTGCTTTCTGCACCAACATTTTCTAATTTATCAAGTCTTGCCCTCAAGTCTTGATTTTCCCTTTCTAAGTTTCTAACCTTTGATTCCATATGTCCACTTTGGACATTCCTAGACCTACCCTCTTTTCTAGGCATATTCCTTCCCTTCTTGGGATTAATGTCATGATCCTTGGGTCCTAAGGTTTTGGATTTTTGATGATGCATGCATTTCTTAGGGTTTTGATCCATCTTGTTGACCCTAGTCCTATCATTGTATCTAAAACCATGGTTATGCACAAGTAAGCAATTTTCGTTAATTTTAGCATGCATAGATGAATGATTAATATTATTTTGAATATGTAAGGA
>JAGFNQ010006085.1:0-26420 GCA_024364735.1 Boesenbergia rotunda
CCATTTCAAAGTAAATACGTATCCAGACTGAGATTTGGAGTCATCCTTATCTGTCTGGAAACTGGCATCTGTATACCCACGTATTACCATATCTCCTTCTCCATATATTAGGAACACATCCTTAGTTCTTCTTAAGTACTTAAGGATTATCTTGACAGCCGCCCAATGATCCATTCCTGGATCCGACTAGTATCTGCTTGTGACGCTCAGAGTATACGATACATTGGGCCTAGTACATAACATAGCATACATGATAGATCCTATCGCGGATGCATAAGGAATCTTATTCATGCAAATCCTCTCGTCTTCTGTGCGCGGACACATATACTTTGAAAGGTTGATCCCATACCTGATGGGAAGGTAACCTTTCTTGGATTCTGACATGCTAAACCTTTTTAGCACTCGGTCTATATATGTAGACTGCGAAAGACCAAGCAACCGCTTTGATCTATCTCTATAGATTCTAATCCCAAGGATATAGGTTGCTTCTCCCAGGTCTTTCATGGAGAAAGTTTTGGACAACCAAATTTTAACTGTCTGTAAGACTGATATATCGTTTCCTATAAGTAAGATGTCATCGACATATAATACTAGGAATACGACTGCACTCCCACTAACCTTCTTGTACACACAAGGTTCATCAGGATTTTGTGAGAAATCAAACTCTTTGATTGTCTCATCAAAACGGATGTTCCAGCTCCTGGATGCTTGCTTCAGTCCATATATGGACCGTCGAAGCTTGCATACTTTGGTTTTATCAACCGATGTGAAACCTTCAGGTTGTATCATGTATACATCCTCAAGCAGGTTTCCATTAAGGAAAGCTGTTTTCACATCCATTTGCCATATCTCATAATCATAATGAGCTGCTATGGCTAGGAGCATCCGAATGGATTTAAGCATAGTTACTGGCGA
Organism: Boesenbergia rotunda; assembly: GCA_024364735.1. Taxonomy (NCBI): domain Eukaryota; kingdom Viridiplantae; phylum Streptophyta; class Magnoliopsida; order Zingiberales; family Zingiberaceae; genus Boesenbergia; species Boesenbergia rotunda. Next base: position 916 of record JAGFNQ010006085.1, read on the forward strand.
ATAGGTTTCGTCATAATCAATTCCTTGTTTCTGACGATATCCTTTTGCAACTAGTCTAGCTTTAAAGGTAACAACATTACCTTCCATGTCGGTTTTCTTCTTGAAAACCCACTTGCACCCTATGGGCTTAATCCCTTCAGGTGGGTTAACCAAGTCCCATACTTGATTTTCGTACATGGAATCCATTTCCGACTTCATGGCTTCAAGCCATTTGTCCCTTTCTGAATTTTTCAGAACATCTTCATAAATGATAGGTTCGTCATCGCTTATGAGTAACACGTCATTCGATTCACTTATGAGAAATCCGTATCTCTCTGGAATATTGCGTGTCCTATCAGACCTACGAAGAGGTGGTGTTGTTTTAGGTTCAACTGATAGCTCATCATTATGAGTTATTGGTTGTGGGTCTAGACTAGGTGTCTCTATAATGTCTATTGGAGTTTCTTGAACTTCATCAAGTTCAATGCCACTCCCACTGTTTTCTTGTAAAAGAAATTCTTTTTCCAGAAATACAGCATGCCTTGAAACAAACACCTTTTGTTCCAAGGGATGATAGAATTGGTAACCCTTCGTTTCCTTAGGGTATCCAATAAATAGACATTTATCAGACTTAGCATCCAATTTGTCTGATATAGTCCGCTTCACATAAGCAGGACAACCCCATATCTTAAGGTGAGTTAAGTGGGGTTTCTTACTATTCTATATCTCATATGGAGTAGTAGAGACTACCTTGGTCGGGACTCTGTTTAGCAAGTAAACAGCTGTCTTTAGTGCATAGCCCCAAAAGGATTTTGGAAGAGTTGCATGATTCATCATAGACCTAACCATGTCCATCAAGGTTCGGTTGCGCCTCTCAGATACCCCATTATGCTGTGGTGTATATGGCGGAGTCCATTGGGACAATATCCCATTGTCCCTAAGATAATCTTAAAACTCTTGACTTAAGTATTCACCACCCCGATTGGATCGAAGTATCTTAATACTTTTGCCAAGCTGTTTCTCTACTTCATTTCTGAACTCTTTGAATTTCTCAAAAGCTTCAGATTTGTGTTTCATCAAGAACACATACCCGAATCGTGAGTGATCATCGATAAAGGTGATGAAGTAGCTATAGCCTCCTTGTGCAAGAGTTGACATTGGTCCACATACATCAGTATATATTAGACCAAGCAATTCTCCCACTGGATTACCTTTTCCCGAAAAGGGTAATTTGGTCATCTTGCCTTTTAAGCATGATTCGCATGTATCAAATGAACCGGGTTCAAATGATTCCAAAATTCTACATCGGTGTAATTCGGTCATGCGTTTCTTACTTACATGGCCAAGAAGGCAATGCCAAGTGTAGGAGTCTATTCGATTATCTATTCGAGCACGTTTGTTGCTAACTTCGATATTGAAAACGTCACTGGATAAATCTAACGTGTAGATACCATTGCATAAAGTTTCATTCCCATAAAGAACGCCATTTAAAGTTATGTAACAACAATTGTTACTAAAAGTTAAATGATAACCCTTTTCATTCAAACATGAAATAGATACAATGTTCTTTATTAACGAAGGAACAAAATAACAATTATCCAATTCTAAGACACGTCCAGTGGGGAGCTTTAGCAAATATGTTCCGATGGCAACAGCAGCAATCTTTGCTCCATTTCCAACTCGCAAATTCGCTTCTCCTTTGACGAGTCTTCTTCTATTCCTTAGCCCCTGTATGTCATTACATATATGTGAGCTACACCCAGTATCAAGTACCCAGGTATTTGAGGAAATAGAGTGACATTCAATAACGAAGATACCTGAAGAGGATGGGGCATCAGATGCCTTATTCTTTAAGGACTCAAGATAAACCTTGCAGTTTCTTCGCCAGTGACCCTCCTTGCCACAATGATGGCAAGTGCCTTTTGGTTTCTTATCAGTCTTTTTGGCCTTTTTCTTCTTTCCCTTATTCTGTTCTTTGGACTTCCTCTTAGAACCTTTCTTCGAGGAACCAACTAACAGTATCGTCATTTGATCCGGCTTTACAGAAGGCTCTACAGTCTTCAGCAGGTTGAGCAACTCGGGAATGGTGGTCTCTAGTTTGTTCATCCGATAGTTCATCACAAATTGTGAATAACTTTTGGGCAAACAATTCAGAATTAAGTCAATACTTAGTTCATGATCCATTGCAAAACCGAGTGTGCTCAGTCGCTCAATGTACCCCAACATCTTTAACACAAACTGCGAGGCAGAAGTGCCTGCCTGCATCTTAGAGGTGAAGAGGAGTCTGGAGACTTCGAACCTTTCAGATCTCGCCTGCTCTTCAAATAACTCATGAAGATGGAAGATGATGGTATAAGCATCCATATGCTCAAGCTGCTTTTGCAGCTCAGGTATCATACAGGCTAGCATGATGCAACTTGCAAGTTCAGAATCGGTCACATGTTTCTGATAGGCCACTAACTGGTCTGGAGTTGCATTTTCTGGAGGATGGCTAGGAAGTTGATCTTCAAGGACATAAGCAATCTTCTCTGCCTTGAGGACTATCCTCAGGTTTCGAAGCCAGTCCATGAAGTTTGGCCCAGTCAGTTTATTAGTGTCCAAAATGGAACGCAGATTCAGAGAAGACATGATCGAGTGATTAACCTAGAAATACAAATTGAGCTTATGTGAGAAGATGATAAAGAATGTATCAACATACATTAATAAAATCCTATTTATTTTTCAAATTGAATAACCCTTTTTATCAATTCGGGAGATTGTAGGAACATCTCCAAATAGGTTGATATCCAACCATAGATAAAAACAACCATGGCTGTGGCCATTAAGTTATTCTTAGCTATGAAGGTAGGTAATTATACCGATTACACATCACATATATGTAACTATCACTTTATGCTATCAACTAATTGAATGTTTGCATAAATCATTGGATTGTTAACTCATTAACAAGTATGTAACAATATACATAGCACCCAACTGCACCTCTCTTTACATCGACCTTGGCTGTGGCACAACAAATCGATGCTCCAAGCTTAAGGCTGACCCATTAATCAAGAAATAGTTTTAATATGGTTGGAGCTCATTCAACCGTTTAGTCAGGCTTGGATGTGTCCAACAACCAAAACTAAGGATTGACCTCTGACTCCTACTATATTATTCATAAACTAATTCTATGGTTTGAACATGTTGAGGTTCAAGCCGGGCATGGATGTGTCCATCAACCCAAACGAGAAACAAAACTCCGATTCTAACCATATTAATGGAAGGTGTTGGCCTTAATATTTTATAAGGGGTTTTGGGTCTCATCCTTTCTTTTCTAAACACATTCATGACATATAATTATGTCATGACTAACGATTTCCTTAATAAAGTATGTATGTGACTTAATTTATTAAGTCTCATTAATTGAATTAGGAACCGGATTTCCTAATTCTAATTTCATACTTTATTGAAGGAATTGTTTTGGGAAACAATTTCCTAAATTGTCATAATCAATTTCGGAAATAATATGTTTTAAGACTTTGATTTCTCTAAATCAAATCTTATTAAATTAAGAGAGAGATTCCCTTAATTCAACCACATATTATTTTCATGAAAATCTCATTTAAGAAAACTCTATAGGAAACCATTTTCCTAATTAATTTTGGAGACAACAATATGTAAGAGCATCACCTCTTAAATCATATTTTATTCATGGATTTAATTAATTACAATAAATTGTTTTCTAAGGGTGGCTCCCCGATGCTCAGATACCCAAAGAAAAGAAATTTGTCGTAAATTCAATTTGGTCCGCTTCGGAAGCGTAACCAAATTAAACATGACAATTTCATTTAAAATTGGGAAATTAAATTACAACAACTAACTTTAAATTGGACGGCTCCCCGAGGCTCAATCCAAAATAAAGAATTTTGTTGATAATTTAAAAACCAATTCAAATTTAATTGTCAATTAATTGTCCATAAATTTGTCTAGACTCTCTTGAAAGAAAGTGCCCAAAATTGCGAGATTTCATAATAGGTTTTCAGAATAATTGTAAGTTTCTGGTACAAAAAAAACTTACATATTTCCAAAATTGGAAAATTTCTAAAATAGAAAAATTTCCAAAATTGGAATGTTTCCAAAGATGGGAAGTTTTCACAATTATCATAAAATTTCAGAAACTAGGATATTTCAAACATTTGCGAAATTTCATGAGGATTTCCAAACTTTGAAATTCCTAAATCTAAAATTTATCATAATTGGAAAGTTTCCATAATTGAAAAATTTTCCAAAATTGAGATTATGACAAAGTATTCCGCAAAACAATTATATGATTATGTCGAACACTAACCGGCTCTGATACCACTGTCGGGACCGGGTGCATGTTGACAAGGATACGGGTTCGTAAAATTTTAAATTTTTACGTGCAGCGGAAGAATTAGCATAAAATAATTTCTCAAATTATTTTTACCACGTATCTAGCATGCAACCTTATGATGTGTGGACATGATCATAAATTAAAATTTTGCGAAAAAGTAAACTAATTTACTTTGTACCTCTCGTAACTCGAAGTAAGGGACGAGATCCAACCGTAGCGTCCCTTGGAAGCTCCGCCTCTATCGCGTCCACGACGAGTTCTCTTCGGGATGACTTCGCAAAGTCACGAGTTTTGTGCCGACGAGAACTACTAGATTCTCTAAAGGCACAACTAGAATATCAAGAGAGAAGAAAAGAAGCTAACCACCAAGAAACGGAATCTAAATTCTGGGAAGGAAGGAGTTGCGTCCCGCTTCTTCTTCTTCTTGTGTGGCTCCTTCTTGGTGGTGTGCACCCACGGCAACCCTTGGAAGAGAGGGTGGTGCACCGTCCCTAGGAGGGAAGGAGAAGGAGAGGAAGAGAATAAGAGAGAGAGAGGGAGAGAATTAATCTCTTGATTACTCTATTGAGGAATTCAAGCCTAGCCTTGGTTCCTTTATATAGTAGTCTCTCCCTTGCCAAGTCTCTCCTTTAACGGAATTTTTCATAAGAAATTTATCCTATAAATTTGCTTATGAATTATTCCGTTTAAGCCAAGTTTTATTTTAACTAACTTTATAATAAAACATATATATCTCTCCTTTTATTATGGAATAAATTTTACATGAAATTTATAAAGTTTCTTTATTATGGAAAAATCAATTCATAATTGATTTTATAAAATTAAAATAAACCATTCCATGGATCATTTTAATTTCCATAAAAAGAATAAATTTCTATAAATTTATTTATATAAATTTCTTTATACAAATTTATTTATCCATAATTTATAAAACAAATCGCGCTAGATTTATTTTATTAATTAAACCAAATAAATTGGTTTCTCCCCAATGTTGTGGTCGGCCAAACCAAAGAGGGTTGGCACCCTCTTTGGCCGGCCAAACCGAGCCGAACCCATCGTGAATTAAACTCATTTAATTCGCCCGATAAGCCTTCAAAAGACTTAGCCATTTTAAGCTTCCATTGCGCCTCTGATTAATTCAGATTCGACTTATTTCTCTTGATTGGAAAATCCAATTTTCAACTCGTTTTAAATCCCTCGTATTACTCGTAGTGCGTGTGACTAAATAGGCTTTCGATTTATGTTGGCCGTCTATAATCAACCAATTATAGAACGATCATGAGTGGCACCTAGTAGTACATCATGATCCTCAATTAATCGAAAGATCAACGGTTGACCTCAGAAATAATTCTGAAACCCTTTAGCAGCTCTAATGAGTCGTGCCCCATTCCCTTCACCATCTTATACCCACTTGGTTCAGGGCATGGTCTGTTTGTGTCAGTCCCCACTAGGCTGACTACGTCACACCTAGCCCAAGTAGTGTCTTTCTCGTCCTTTGGATTTCTAATTACTCTCATGTATGTAAGAGACTCATACTCTAAACATGATATGCTCTGGCCAGAGGCTTTGAGTAACAATCCGACAATAGGCCTGGGTATACATCTCCTCGCAAGGAGTGGTGAATCCTTTATAGGCTGTTCAAACATCTTCGGGCACTTCGACTTATACCCAATCATCCTGGGTCCACACGTCCTTGGAGATGCTTGCTTAAGATGTTAAAGTATAAGTCTCCATGACCAAGATGACTTGAACACCGCAAGTCAAAGGAACATCGCACTTAAGCTGCAGTAAGAACTTCATTGACAAATCTTTATAGATTACCATATGAAGTTTTACAGCTAGTCACTCCAATGAACTAGTTCCCTTAACTTGCATCCATGTTTATCTCCGGACATCCCAATGTCACCAGCCAGTGAGAATCAGCTGATTAGAGAATAACCCATGCTAGTCTCAACAGAATTGATAGTGTCCGTTTTTATCAATTCATCGACTAGGGATATTTTCAATACTTTACAATTGCACATGTAGAGATAATCACTAGTTGTGATCCAATCACAAATTCTCTTATGCTGTGAATTGTATTGCGGACATTCAGTAGATGAGTTTAAGATCCCAATCAAATACACTAACATGTATACTCAAATAGTAAATTATCATTTATTAAAATAAATGTTTACAATCATAAGGCGATTGCCTTAGGATACTTCTCTCATATCACTAACACATGGTTGTACAAGAGGTCCAAGGTTCAATCCTTGGTCCATGTACCTTATTTTTATTTTATTTTTCCTTTTATTTTCTATTATTTTTCCCAAAATTCTGAAAATTCTCTAAAAATTCTCCCATAATTATGTTAATATTTCCCATTAAAACCCTTTTATATTTATATAAATTTTTACCTAAAATTCTCCAATAATTATGGTACTAAAAAGCCCATATAAGGCCCATTAGCACCTAGTTTTCTCAATTTAAATGAGAAAATATGGATTTCTAGGCCAAATTTTGTATTAATATTTCTAGGTCCCTCGGAAAATTATCTAGACATGCTCAATATTTTAAGAAAATATTAAGAGAATTTTTCGGGTCGTTACATTATTTTCCAATCTATGTAGTTGGGGCTAGTAAGTCAATTTTCCTTAAGTATTGTAGCTAGTGGGTTAAACATTATTTTGAAAATCCTGAGAATCACAACTCACACTACTTTAGAAATCGAAAATAAATTGATTCCTCACAACAATAAATTTTTGAAATCAACCAACACCTCTAAACACCGAGAAATTCGCATGCCACGATGGTGCTGACGTATACGAATTTCCACATTCGTAAGAGGAGGTTTTACCCATTAATCTTACTATCATGTCAACCTAACTTTTTGACAAGTAAGATTAATAGTTGGTCCACTTCGGCTCTGCAAAATAATAGCAGTGGGAGGATACTATTATTCGCATCTAAGTGTTCACCATTACACGACACTATGAAAATTATCTCTGATTATGTGTCTTCCGATGGGGAAGTACACATGCTCTTTAACAATTTTCTATAGTCTTTTCCGACCCAGTGATCCGTAGAACAAGTCCATCCGATGGGGAGGAAGGCACTCAGAGCCAACACGCAGACTTGTTCGCATCACTTATCGGATTGTAATGGAAGCCATGGGTCCCTTAGGGTCCCTCTCCCACCTAGTATTTTATTACGTGGAATTTTAACTAGCACATTCACACAACAAGCACATAACCAACATATGAAAAATATAAAATCCTAGATTTTTCAACTTTCATGGCCTTGGTCTCTAATGCGCCTCCAGTCGTGCCGTCACCTCGTCAACCCCGAGGATTTATTAATTACAATATTTTGCAAACCCATTCACCTCGTCTGCAACACAAAGTTAGCCTACGCACATCCACATATCATACAGCTATATGTATGAAAATGCAAAAAATTATCCAATCCTCAAACACACAAAGCCGGAAACCTTCGCTCTGATACCAATTGATGGGTACGGCTTGGCGGGTTTCCTAAGCGGATACCTGGTCGATCCGAGAAACCTCTCCATGCCTACGGATTAAAAATTTAATCCGAATGGAGAGCCGTCTCCCATCGATCGTCTCGTGCCGTATCGAACAATCTAAATTGCAACTTAGTCAATTACCAAAATTGGCCTTGCAATTTGCTCGATCATTCGACCGCGGAAAAGGCAACGGGTTGATCGTCGGCTTTTGTGATTATGGTCGGGGTCCAATTATTTAATCATTAACTATGATTCGCAATCAAAATAATTAAATAACAAATATGAAATGACGAGATAATTGAATAAGGTACTAATAAGAATCAAAGGAGCCAAGGAAGAATATACCTTCCATTACCTTACGATCTTCTACCGTATGATCCTCCCCTCTTGGACGTCGTGTGGGCGATGATCTACCAAGAACCGTGGTCACCAAGTTGATCCCTTCTCCTTGCGCCAACCAATCCCTTATCAAAAGGATTCCGCCGGCCGCTTCTAGAAAGAAGCTAATCTAAACACAAATCCCCTTTCTACTCTCCTAGATTATTGCCGTGAGGAGGCAATTTCTTCTGCTCTCCCAGACTTCTGCTCCAAGCGATGCAATTTCTTTTTCTCCAAGAAATTGCCGATGCTCTCAGAAAAATTGCCTCTTCTTCCACTGCTCCGAGAGGCAATTTATAAGAAATTGCCGTGAGGGAAATTAATTGCATTCAATCGGAGATTGGAGCAGTTTTAATTGCTTGGATGCAATTAATCACGCGTGGAGAAGCAGCGCATGCAATTAATTGGAGAAGAAACTAACTTAATTGCATGCGTTGCAATTCATTAGAGAATAAGCAATTAATTGGAATTGCATGTGTTGCAATTTATGGGGGAAGAGAACTTTTCTCTTCTCTTCGGCTCCGCCGAGTGAAACGAGGGGAGAGAGAGAGGAGAGAAGAGTTGAAGCTAGGGATTTCTTGTGATCTATTAGATTATTCATCAACTTGGTTCCATACCACCATGGGATATTTATAGGGCTACGATATGGATCATGAGGAGGAGTTGGATCTTGGCCTGCTAATGGATCCAAACCCGGTCCATTAATGAGGATTCATTCCACTAAAGGACCCATTGAATTACCTCAACAACCCCTATATTTAAATATGGGCTCCACTTATTACGAGTCGTTCATCCCCCCGTGTTTAAGATATCGAATGCCCGTTAATTAATTTAAATTACTGACAATTCAAATTAATTAACCTCTGGATCCTTGACTAGTACCACTCAACCTTATCATCGTGCCGGATCAAATCCACCTGCAGGGTTTAGCACGATGAACCTTTTGAGCTCATCAAGGGGGCATCATCATCCTGACTCACCAGGATATGGATTCCGTCAATAATCATCGGCACATCATATTATTAATATTATCTCCCAACTTACCGGGCCTATCGATCTAACACAATAGATCTCGCCCATTGGTAAATCAAAGAAATAATAATTAATAATATATGCCCGATATTATTTCGGGATTAAGGGATCGTACTCCATAATAATATCTTGAGGTCCTATCCAATTATTGAGTCAGTACAAATTGGATAACCTCGAGTTTTGGTCCTTCTCAATATACTCAAAGCACACTAGTGTAATCCTATGGTCAAGACCAACCACACCTAATTACACTACAACCATTCCGATGGGTTATCTAATTTCATCTCGGTTGTGGGCCTCTATTTATACTAAGCAAGGAACTGATAACATGATCTTCCGTGTGACACCACGCACCATGTTATCTACAATGCAAAGTAATAGGACTTCATGCATGTACTAATATAAACAAGCACCTAGTGTGGTTGTGATTCTCTTTTCAAAATAAAGATGTTCATATATATAAAAGAAGCATGTCTTTCAGTATACACATCTAACAGCTTTGGGCAATCCTTAATAGTGTCCAAGGGAAAAGAACTTGGTTGTTAAGTTGGGTAGAACTTAACTTAGGATTATGGTGTTATGTTGAGAAGAACTTATCCTTGGTAAATTGAAAATTGGGAGAAGGCATAGGTTAAGGGGGAGGTTGCCTCCTAGTTGCCTTAAATTTTCATAGGAAATTTTTGGGTTTTGTTTCAAACTTGGGAATAATGATAGATACATGGTGGAATGTATTTTTCCCAAGTAGGTATGGGTACCACAAAATTCTCCACAAAATTTAGAAATTTTTGGAGATTTATAGAATTTCTGGCACATTTCTAAATGTGGTTTGAAAAATTGATATTCAGAGTATCAGTCGCCAGGGCTGATTTGTGTATCAGCAGCTGGTTTGGTGATCAAATGGTGTAAAACAAGTGTATGGGGGGCTAGTACACTGTGTTTAGGATCATTGGGGGTTATAAGATCCAATAATTGGGATATTATTGGGGTCTTTTTTATGTTAGGCAAAGGGGGAGAAGTGTTGGGTTTAAGTAGGAAACCAAACACACCTTTGCGAGAAACCCTAGGTTTAGGGGGAGCTGAGATTATGGGGGAGCATGGTTGCTCTATTCTTGGCGTAAGCGGAACCTTGGAGAGGTTCTTAAAAAACCTTTGTAAGTCCAATGTTGGGGGAGCTTGTGAGAAGATTTAAAAAGCCCGGTTTGGTGTGAAAAAGTCCTAACTTGGAGGGTTAGGTGTGGAAAAGTCCTAACTTGGAGGGTTAGGTGTGGAAAAGTCCTAACTTGGAGGGTTAGGTGTAGGGAGCCTTGGGATAGGTTTTAAAAAACCCATTACGAAAAATTCCTAACTTGGAGGGTTAGGTGTGGGATGCCTTGGGATAGGATCCATGCATGCATTGCATATGCATTGGCGGTGTAAGTCCAAGATGGAGTCTTGGCAGTGTAAGATCAAATGTGTATTTAGCATTGTTATTGCTATGGACTACTATTTATTTTCCCTAACTTAAACGTATTGTCAAACATCAAAAAGGGGGAGATTGTTGAGGCAATCTATGGTCCGGAGTGACCATGAGTTTTGATATTTGGGCAAAGGGTTTAAGTTAGGTTTCACTTATGTTCTAATATGTGTATGTTGAGTGTGCAGATTGTGCAGGTTTACACATATTGACTTGATTGGACAGCTTCGGTACAGTGAAGGGTGGCATGGAGACAAGCTAGAGGCTTGTGTGCACCCGAGGGACCTTGGTGGAGCAGGGACGATGAGCTGAGGGGCACGGACTTCGAGGCATATGTGAAGGATGGCATGGAGGCAAGTTGGAGGCTTGCGTGCATCCCAGGGACGGGAGCCGAAGATGAAGAGGGTGCGAAGGCAATAGTCGAGGCTGCTGATGAGGAGTCAGTCGAGTCGTGAGGGTACGAGTGCTGTGTGATTATACTCGGGAAATCCTTGGGTTCGAGTGCTGAGAGAAGTGTACTCAGGAAGGGAAACCCTAGGTGTGTGAGTGGAGCAGTCGACTGTCATTGGGGCAGTCGACTGATAAAACTCATAGAATGCTTTCAGGCCTGGACCAGTCGACTACCCCAGGAGCAGTCGACTGGTAACCCCGAAAACTAGTCATTGGCTAGCAATTAAGGCTAGACCAGTCGACTAGTAAATGGGCAGTCAACTAGTGGCGAGGGTTTCAGCCTCAGTTCTATTTAAAGAGGACTTCGTCTTGGTTGAAAGGTTTGACAAAACAAGCTTGGTTAAGGCTTGTTAGTAGTCTCTAGTGTCCATATATTGTCGAGGTGCTGTGGTGAGGTTTCTCCACCCACAAGGAGCGATAAGAGCTAGCCGGAGGTTATCCGGGGGTGATCCACCGACGGATTCTTGGATTAGTCACCCCTAGGGGTGAATACCAAGTAAATCGGTTTGTTAGCAGTGCTTTCTTTGTTGTTTGTGTTTATTATTATTATTTCCGCTTGCGCACACTAACAACGTAGGATGAACGAATCGAAGAATTGCTATTCACCCCCTCTCTAGCAACCGGAACGATCTAACAGACTTGAGTTTTCAGGGAGGAATTCTCTTCCTCAAGTTTTTGGACTTGAGTCGAGTTTCCTTATTGAATTTGCTCGGTCAAGGACATCGAGTTGACTTCCTCTTTCAGGAGTTTTACTTCCTGTCAGAAGGACTCAACCTAAATTTTGGCTTTCGCCAAGTTACGAGACAAGTAAGAAATTAATTTCGATAATTCATATTCTTAGTAACCTCTTACAGTGATTTGCCCGTTCTCCGAGATTGTGAGTCTTCCGTTGTCTGGTTCCGATTCTGATCCGGAGTTGATGTCTTCCGAGGCGGTTAGGGCGAGTAGATTCGCGTGCGAGACTTCTTCTTCTTCTTCGGAAGATGATTCGTCCCAAGTGGCTTGAAGACCCTTCGTTCTGCGAGCCTTCTTGGTTTCCTTCAGGTTGGGTCACTCTTGTTGGGACCGGGTGCATGTTGACAAGGATACGGGTTCGTAAATTTTAAAATATTTACGTGCAGCGGAAGAATTAGCATAAATAATTTCTCAAATTATTTTTACCATGTATCTAGCATGCAACCTTATGATGTGTGGACATGATCATAAATTAAAATTTTGCGGAAAAGTAAATTAATTTACTTTGTACCTCTCGTAACTCGAAGAAAGGGACGAGATCCAACCGTAGCGTCCCTTGGAAGCTCCGCCTCTATTCGCGTCCACGCCGAGTTCTCTTCGGGATGACTTCGCAAAGTCACGAGTTTTGTGCCGACGAGAACTACTAGATTCTCCAAAGGCACAACTAGAAGATCAAGAGAGAAGAAAGGAAACTAACCACCAAGAAACGGAATCTAAATTCCGAGAAGGAGAGAGATGCGGTCCGCTTCTTCTTCTTCTTCTTTGGCACCTCCTTTGGTGGATGTTGCTCACGCCAACCCTTGGTAGTGTGAGGATGGTGCGCCGGCCCTAGGGTGGTTGTGCGCCGGCCCTAGGGAGGGGATGGGGTGCGCCGGCCCTAAGGGGAAGAGAGAGGGAGAGAATAAGAGAGAGAGGGAGAGAACTACTAGATCCCTTGACAACTCAATCGGGAATTCAAGGCTTGCCTTTGGTTCCTTTATATAGTAGCCTCTCCCTTGCCAAGTCTCTCTTTTAACGGAATTTTTCATAAGAAATTTATCCTATAAATTTTCTTATGAATTATTCCGTTTAAACCAAGTTTTATTATAACTAACTTTATAAAAAAACATATATATCTCTCCTTTTATTATGGAATAAATTTTACAAGAAATTTATAAAGTTTCTTTATTATAGAAAAATCAATTCATAATTGATTTTATAAAATTAAAATAAACCATTCCATGGATCATTTTAATTTCCATAAAAAGAATAAATTTCTATAAATTTCTTTATATAAATTTCTTTATACAAATTTATTTATCCATAATTTATAAAACAAATCGCGCTAGATTTATTTTATTAATTAAACCAAATAAATTAGTTTCTCCCCATTCTTTTGGCCGGCCAAACCAAAGAGGGTTGGCACACTCTTTGGCCGGCCAAACCGAGCCGAACCCATCGTGAATTAAACTCATTTAATTCGCCCGATAAGCCTTCAAAAGACTTAGCCATTTTAAGTTTCCATTGCGCCTCTGATTAATTCAGATTCGACTTATTTCTCTTGATTGGAAAATCCAATTTTCAACTTGTTTTAAATCCCTCGGATTACTCGTAGTGTGTGTGACTAAATAGGCTTTCGATTTATTTTGGCCGTCTAAAATTAACCAATTATAGAACGATCATGAGTGGCACCTAGTAGGACATCATGACCCCCAATTAATCGAAAGATCAACGGTTGACCTCAGAAATTATTCTGAAACCCTTCAGCAGCTCTAATAAATCGTGCCACATTCCCTTCACCATCTTATACCCTCTTGGTTCAGGACATGGTCTGTATGTGTCAGTCCCCACTAGGCTGACTACGTCACACCTAGCCCAAGTAGTGTCTTTGTCGTCCTTTGGATTTCTAATTACTCTCATGTATTTAAGAGACTCATACTCTAAACATGACATGCTCTGGCCAGAGGCTTTGAGTAACAATCCGACGATAGGCCTGGGTATACATCTCCTCGCAAGGAGTGGTGAATCCTTTGTAGGCTGTTCAAACATCTTCGGGCACTTCGGCTTATACCCAATCATCCTGGGTCCACACCTCCTTGGAGATGCTTGCTTAAGATGTTAAAGTATAAGTCTCCATGACCAAGATGACTTGAACACCGCAAGTCAAAGGAACATCGCACTTAAGCAGCAGTAAGAACTTCATTGACATATCTATATAGATTACCATATGAAGTTTTACAGCTAGTCACTCCAATGAACTAGTTCCCTTAACTAGCATCCATGTTTATCTTCGGACATCCCAATGTCACCAGCCAGTGAGAATCAGCTGATTAGAGAATAACCCATGCTAGTCTCAACAGAATTGATACTGTCCGTTTTTATCAATTCATCGACTAGGGATATTTTCAATACTTCACAATTGCACATGTAGAGATAATCACTAGTTATGATCTCATCACAAATTCTCTTATGCTGTGAATTATATTGCGGACATTCAGTAGATGAGTTTAAGATCCCAATCAAATACACTAACATGTATACTCAAATAGTGAATTATCATTTATTAAAATAAATATTTACAATCATAAGGCGATTGCCTTAGGACACTTCTCTCATATCACTAACAACTCTGACCTGAAGTGTCCCTTTTTGTTGTATTCGTAGCAAGTAACATTGGTCTTGCTCTTCGAGCTCGTTGAAGGTTCTGCTGGATCTTCCTTTCTTCGGTTTGATTTCTTCTTGTTTGTTTGGTACTTTAGTTCTTTGTAGTAATCCCAAGCTAGCGGAACCAACTTGGGTCGATCCCCTTCACTATCTTCTGATTCCGAGTCTGAGTCGGACTCGGGTGCTGGTTGAGGCTTCTTTTTGGGAGCTTTTCCTTGAGATTTTCTTGCAACAAAAGCTATACCTTTCTCGATCAAGGTAGTGTTAGTTTGTTCGTGCAGTTCTAATTTCGAAAACAGCTCATCTAGCTTAATTTTAGATAAATTACTTGAAACTTTATAGGCATCCACCATAGAAGCCCACAGTGAGTTTCTAGGAAAAGAATTTAAGGTATACCTTATCAGGTCACGGTTTTCAACCTGTGACCTATCGTGTGCAATCCGTTCATTAGCTCCTGAATTCTAGCATGGAGTTGGGTTGCAGTCTCGCCGTCATGCATCTTGATTGTGTAGAGTCTATTAAGCAACAGATTTCATTTGTTGATCCTCATGTCGGAAGTACCTTCGTGCAGCTCGATCAGTTTCTTCTAAAGCTCCTTCGTGTTGTTGAAGGGTCCTACCCGATTCGGCTCCTCTTTTGTTAAGCCGCATTGCAAAGTTTGGGTCGCCTTTGCGTCGGCCTCAATTTTCTTCTTCAGTGGGCCATCCCACTTAGTATAGTGTTGCACCACGCCTTGTGCATTTTTAGGAATTTTCGGCTCAAACTGGATAATTATCCACATGTCCACCTGAGTTTTCAGGTGAACTTCCATCCTGCTTTTCCAGTAGGAGAAATTTTCTCCACTGAAAAGAGGGGGATCTGGCGGTGTTGTATCCCTCTTGCATGGCCATTTAAAATTTTCTGAAAAAGAATTAACAAAAAAAACTTGTTCCAAGACACAGTCTTGGATTAGTAGTGCGGAAAGAATTTTTATAGCGGAAAAAGATCGAGTGGTATTGCACCAACCTCGATTAACGAAAAAATTCGAGCAAAAAAATGAAATTTATAAATTCGAAA
Organism: Boesenbergia rotunda; assembly: GCA_024364735.1. NCBI lineage: Eukaryota > Viridiplantae > Streptophyta > Magnoliopsida > Zingiberales > Zingiberaceae > Boesenbergia > Boesenbergia rotunda. Next base: position 16,507 of record JAGFNQ010006085.1, read on the forward strand.
ATCCAAAAAAAAAAACTCTCAAACTGGTGGTTGCACCAAGTTTGAGCCACCCGCTCTGATACCACTTGTGGGATCGGATTGAATCGATAGAGGGGGGGTGAATATCGATCGAAAACTTTTTCAGAAAGCGAAGAGTAATTGCACAACGGAAAATAAAAAATCAATCGCTAACACAATTTCATTTTACTTGGTTCGGAGTCACGGTCGGCTCCTACTCCAAGCCCCACGGTCCTTGACCATTTACGATGGACAATTCTATATTCGAAAAGAGTTTACAAGTTGAAGTAAAATATAGAATTGAAAATAAAATTACAACACTTAAAATTTTATGGATGACCGGAGAGGTTGGATGTTCCGAGCAGCGGGTCATCGTCGGCGCATGAATCGCGAGTACCGAGCTTTTCAGAGCGTAGCACTTGAACGAAAGTGTTGAGAGCGAGATTAGGAAGTTGTACTAAAGCCTTGGGAGTGAACCCCCTTTTATAGTGGTATGTCGGGCGCCTGTGTTGAAGGGGGCGCCTGACACGTAGCCTATCCTGCGAGAAACCCAATCCACAAACTTGGTCTGCGCTTATACCTTCAACTGGGGCGCCTGTGTTAACACAGGCGCCTAGCTTGACTTGGTCCAGAGGCTTGCATGGCAGTTTGCTTTGAAAGATTCGTTTAACCCTTCATTGGGGTGCCTATCTCAATACAGGCGACTAGCCTAGCTAGGGTACCTCACTCCATTTAGAGCCTGAGTGCAAAAAACTCCTTGCATTTGTTCCTGCAACAAGGGTTAGTTCCAAAGACATACAAAGCATACAAATGATAAGTTTAGAGCATTATTTACAGCCTGAGCTGTCTTGGATCTGACTTTAGATCTCCCAAATGGAACCCTAGGTCGAACCGATGCCTAATGTTCCCTCCTACGGAGAACACGTCCTCACCTACTCCTCTTAGGAGAATTTACCTTTTTGCCAACCGGCTCCTCCAATTGGACTTTTGCCCAGCTTCACTCACCAGGTCTTTGTGCCCAATCCGCGATCAGGTCTTCGTGCCCAGCTTCGCTCACCAAGTCTTCGGTGCCCAGTCCTCGACCAGGTCTTCGTGCCCAGCTTCACTCACCAGGTCTTCAGTGCCCAGTCTGTAACGCCCGACCTTATATCTACCCTAAAGGCGGGGTTACGGGTCCACACATTCATATCATGCAATCATATTCAATCATGTATATCCAAACAAATCAGTTACAATACATGAACTCGTAATAAGCATGCTTATTGAACACTAAATTACCAAGCAAGGTTTTCTTATCAAATAATTCATTTATATCTACATGCATTTACAACCTAATATGGAAAGCATTTAACACACTATAGCATGAAATCTCAAGTAAGCATATAGAAAAGGTTATCTAGCCTTAGATACATGCAAAAGAAGCATAATGGCAATTATCTAACATTTTACTTAGCATGCATATTACAAAATTTAGACATTAATGATAGTATTAGCTAACATGGTTTAGGTTTCATATCTCTAACAGTAGAGTAGTCACAATCATCATACATTCAGAATATAGCAATACAATTTCAATCGTAATTATGGGAAGCAGTTTAGATTCTAGATAAACTAAGGTAGATAGAATCTTTCATCCTTTCCCGAGCCATCACCACACACATCCTCCAACCTTCCCTCTGCCTCTTCCTTTAGTTCGAGTATTTCTTACCGCTATCTGCAGCATAAGAAAAATAACAGGAACTAGTAAGCAAAACATGCTTAGTAAGATTCCGGGCCTACTCGCAAAACCATATCGATACATCATATCATGTACACAGTAATCAAGATAGAACAAGATTATAAGCCTCATAAGCATCTCATCAAAGCATCATGCATCATAAGCATCTCATCAAGCATCATGCATCATAAGCATCTCATCAAGCGTCATGAACATCACATCAAATATCTCTAAGTACTTTACAGAACAAGATCATCACATAATGAGAAAACAATATGTTTTTCAAAAAGTTCCATAATGGTAAGTACTTCAAAATAACATATCATCATCCAGGGCCCAGTTGTCGTACCACATCATCATGCGCGTTCCCTAATAAATTGGGGTAGCGAGCCACCAATCTAATTAGAGCAGGACCCTTCCGTCCTACCAATGCCATGACCCTTCCGTACATGCTCATTGGATTTGTTTAACGACCCCCTTCCGAGTCGGGTAGACAACTTTCCAAAGTAAAGTAATTTATCATGCAATTACTCATATAAGTATATGCCTAAAGGTACTCTTTAATCACTTCTCAAAGGGACACACCACGCATTCGGGTGCTCTTGATCCCCTAGGGACACACCACGCATTCGGGTGCTCTTGATCCCAGTTTTAATAGAGTATCCCTTTAAAGCATATTATCAACCACATCATGCTCATATCATCAAGGTGCCCCATGGGCTACAAGGCATGTTTTTACATCCAACAAAATAAGTCACATAAATTATACACATATCACATATGTATTAGCATGCTTCATGGTCTCATTAGGTACTTCCCAACCCTAGAACTAGGGTTGGCCGAAATATACGAATAAAGAATTTGGTTTTCCCACCAAGCATTCATACAAACACCTCTAGTATATTTCATGTTAACAATTTAACCATGGTTTAACCCTCAAGTGAGATTAGCATCCACTAACCCAATTTCCTAGGTCTTGGCCGAAACCTACACAAGGGGTAAACCCTAGAATTTGTACATAACATCATTAAGAAAACACCTACACATATACCTTAAAGTTTAAGGGATATAATCATGTAACAAAAGGAACCAAGGCCTCCTCTCAAGGGGGTGGCCGAAAGTTGTAGGGGCCTAAACCCTATTTTTTTGTCCTTCCAAAAATTTGGAAACAACACCTATATGTATAAAATCCCTAGGGGTACTAGCATGCATCAAGGTGTGATTAAAATCCTACTCTTGGACCTTTTTCCTAGGGTGGCCGAAAGTCCTCTAAAGAGAACTCCCCTTTTTCCAAAACAAGAACACAAGGAAATCATGCATAAACCATTATACTGCAGGCGAGAGGATTCTTACATCCTAGCGCTGGAAATTTCGCCTTCTTGAAATCGTAGGGTACCCTACACTTGGAGGGTATGCGAAGATCCTTTCCTTCCAAACTTCTTCCTAGTAGTCCTTGGTCTTGGTAGGGAGTGTTAACACTTGGTTTCCCCTTCTTGCAATTGCCCTAGGGTTAGAACCCTAGGGTTGGGATTTCGAAAATGGAAGGGGAAGGGAGAAAGGAGTTTTCGGTTTTGGAAGATGAAGAGGAAGAAGAAAAGGAAAGAAGGAAGTTGCTCCAACTTCCACCTATTTATACTTTTCTCATGAAAAGACATGTCTCTTCACTCTTACCCACTTAACAAGCATGTTCCTTTCTCCTTCTACATGAAATATTGCTTGGTTCATTGGTTATGACATGGTGAGTGCAACTAGGAGGTCCAAGGTTCAATCCTTGCTTCCTCCACTTTGCACTTTCTTTTTAGCACCATTCATTTCCAAGCCCAATAAACCAAGCCCATCATGAAATTTCATAATATGAATAATATTTTATGAATTCAGAATATTTCATAATATCCCAAAAATATTATTTCATAATATTTTTAATATTCCATTTTCATGAATATAATATTTCATGCTAATATTTCATGATAATATTATTTCATGAATATAATATCTCATGCATATAATATTTCATGCATCCATAACATTTTATAGCATGTGATTGCATGAAATTTATATCATTTCATTATAACCATTTTCATACATTGTCATGATTTTACATTGACAAATTTGGGGTGTTACAATCCTCCCTCTCTTATAGAAAGTTCGTCCCGAACTTTAAACAATTCCCCAGGTATTCAGGATTGTAAAAATTGGGGTGTTACAATCCTACACACCTTATAAAAAGTTCGTCCCGAACTTTAAAATAGTTCCGGATACTTTGTTCGCATCATATCTTCTTGTTCCCAGGTGGCTTCTTCGAACTGCTCGTTCCGCCACAGAACCTTTACTAAGGATATTTCCTTGTTCCTTAGTCTTTTAAATTCCCGATCAAGGATCTGGATCGGTCGGCGTTCGGAACTAGGACTCTCTTGTTCTTGCACTGGTGGGGGTTCTATAATTTGAATTGCATCAGGGATACACTTCTTGAGCATCGACACGTGGAAGACGTTGTGGATAGCCGCCATTTCTGGCGGTAACTCCAGTTCGTAGGCCACTTTGCCTACTCGTCTCAAAATCTGGTAGGGTCCCACGTATCGCGGACTCAGTTTCCCCTTCTTTCCGAATCTCATCACCCCTTTCATAGGGGCTACCTTCAGAAATACCGAATCCCCAACCTCGAACTCAAGCGGTCTGCGTCGCTTATCAGCGTAGCTCTTCTGCCGACTCTGTGCAGTCTCTATTCTCTGGCGGATATTCTTAATAGCCTGAGTGGTCTCATTGACAATATCAATCTGGAGTCCCATCTCCTTCTTTTCACCACTCTCATGCCAGCATAAAGGAGATCTGCATTTTCTTCCGTATAGTGCTTCATACGGTGCCATCCCGATAGTAGCCTGATAACTGTTGTTATAAGCAAACTCTGCCAGGCTCAGGTATCGACACCAGCTTCCCTTGAAGTCCAAGGCGCAAGCTCGTAACATATCTTCTAGTATCTGGTTTACTCGTTCAGTCTGCCCGTCAGTCTGGGGGTGAAAGGCTGTACTGAACTTCAGCTTCGTGCCAAGGGCCTTCTGCACGTGTCCCCAAAAATCAGAAGTAAATCGACCGTCTCGGTCAGAGACGATGGTCTTGGGAACCCCGTGTAGTCGGACAATTTCCTTGACGTACAGTTGCGCCAGCTGCTCAACTGAATAAGTCATCCTGATAGCCAGAAAATGCGCGGACTTGGTCAGCCGGTCTACAATTACCCATATACTATCATATCCATTTGTAGTCCGAGGCAGCCCTGATATAAAATCCATAGATATGTCCTCCCATTTCCACTCGGGAATAGGTAGAGGCTGCAGAACTCCCCCAGGTCTCTGGTGTTCTGCTTTGACCCTCTGGCAGGTCAAACACATACTAATATAATGGGCTACATCTTTCTTCATGCCGGACCACCAAAATTTACCTTTCAGATCTTGATACATCTTGGTAGACCCAGGATGCATCGCGTAAGGTGTGCCGTGAGCTTCCTCGAGTATCCTTGTCCGTAAGTCGGAGTCGTCGGGAACGCATAATCGATCCCGGAGATATAAAACTCCACTATCGGAAATCCGGAATCCCTCGCCCTTGCCTTCAAGAATCTCTTGCTTGATTCTCTGAAGACTCGGATCAAGATTCTGCTTCTCCAGAATACCATCAAATAATGTCGGCGCAATCTGTAGAGTAGAAAGCTGTCCCGATATAATCTCGATTCCGAAATCCATAATCTCTTTCCCTAAGGGTTGTGACAAAGCTGACAAGGATATTAAAGTAGCACATGATTTCCTACTCAGAGCATCGGCTACCTTGTTGGCTTTTCCCGGATGGTACAGGATCTCACAATCGTAGTCCTTGACCAACTCGAGCCATCGGCGTTGTCGCATATTCAGGTCTTTCTGGGTGAAGAAATACCGCAGACTCTGGTGGTCAGTAAAGACCTTGCACTGAGTGCCATATAAATAATGCCTCCATGTTTTCAGCGCAAAGACCACCGCTGCTAATTCCAAATCATGGGTAGGATAATTCTTTTCATGTTCCTTCAGTTGCCTAGAGGCATAGGCAATTACCTTCCCATTTTGCATAAGTACAGCTCCGAGTCCAAGTTTGGATGCGTCGCTGTACATATCGAAACCCGTATCATTTTCCGGAAGAGTCAATATAGGAGCGCTAGTCAGTCTCCTTTTCAGTTCAGAGAAACTCTTCTCGCATTCGTCGGTCCAGATATATTTCTTGTCCTTCTTAGTCAGAGCTGTCATAGGAGCCGCAATTCGAGAGAAGTTCTCTACGAATTTTCTGTAGTATCCGGCTAGCCCCAGAAAACTTCTGACCTCACTGCATTCTTGGGTCTGGACCAGTTACTTACGGCCTCAATTTTAATTGGGTCGACCATCACTCCGTCCTTGGAGATGATATGCCCCAAGAATGATACTTGATTCAGCCAGAACTCACATTTAGAAATTTAGCATACAGTTGTTCTTTCTGAAGAATCTGTAATACTATACCCAGGTGCTCTGCATGCTCTTCGGAAGTCCTCGAATAAATAAGGATGTCGTCGATGAAGACGATCACAAATCTGTCGAGAAATGCCGAGAAAATCCGATTCATAAGGTCCATGAATATTGCCGGAGCATTAGTAACTCCGAACGGCATCACTACGAACTCATAATGTCCGTATCTTGTCCGGAAAGCAGTTTTGGGTATATCCTCATTTTTCACCCGGACTTGGTGATAACCAGACCTCAGATCAATCTTAGAGAAAACCGTAGCTCCCTTTAACTGATCGAACAGGTCATCTATCCTGGGTAGAGGGTACCTGTTCTTTACGGTCACATTATTTAATGCCCGATAGTCGATACACATACGCATCGACCCGTCCTTCTTCTTGACGAACAGTACGGGAGCTCCCCAGGGGGAATGACTAGGGCGAATAAGTCCCTTGTCGAGAAGCTCTTGTAGCTGTCCTTGCAATTCCTTCAATTCAGTCGGCGCCATTCGGTATGGTGCCTTCGAGATGGGGTTAGTACCAGGAATCAAATCAATGGCAAATTCAACCTCTCTTTCAGGTGCTAACCCTGGTAAGTCATCAGGAAATACCTCTGGATAGTTGCATACAACTTTGACGTCTTCTAGCTTCGGGTCCTCTGTAGGACGTGTATCAACCACATGAGCTAGAAATCCAGAACATCCATTCTCTAACATTTTCCTTGCTTTCAGAGCCGATAAGAATTTGCCAGTCTTCTTCTTCGGCTCCCCGATAAATTCAAAGAGAATCCCCGTCTCGGGTCGGAAGATGACCCTTCGTTTTCGGCACTCAATAGAAGCGCCGTATTTATCCAAGAAATCCATGCCCAATATTACGTCATAATCTGACATGGCAAGCACTATCAGATCGCAGTATAGTTCTCTATCTGCAACTCTGATTGGTGCGGCACGTAGCATTTGGGTAGAGGGCATCACCTCTCCCGAGGGCAATGTAGTTAGAAACTTGCAATCTAGTTCTTGCAGTGGCATCTCATATCTCGTGGCATATAGCATAGAAATAAAGGAATGCGTTGCTCCAGTGTCAAATAATGCAGTAGCAGGATGACTGTAAATAATTATCTGACCTGTGACAACGGTAGAGGCAGTCGCCACGTCTTCCTTTGTAAGCGAGAAAACCCGGGCGTCTGTTGTAGCAGGCGGGGCTTCTAATAGCCCCTGATAAATAGGAGTACCATCAATCGCAGCCTGCATATGGTGAAGCTGGGGAGGAGCACCTTTGTGCTGAATATACGGCTGCTGAGGTGCCTTAGCGGCAGTAGGACATTCTCTGGCAAAGTGTCCTTCCTTTCCGCAAGTATAACATCTCTTGACACCCCAATAGCATGCCCCAAGGTGTATCTTCCCACAGGTGGCACAAGGAGGGTGCTTAGGCTTCTTGCCTTTCTGATCACCATTAGACTTGTTCCATGGCCTTCTTTTCCCATTGTGGTTCTTCTTCCAGTGGGGGTTGGTGTTCTGAGTCTTTTGATTTCCTGACTGACTCTGATTCTGTGTACTGACTGGGGTCTGCTTTTGCTGGCTGATATTCTTCAGATAGTGCTCAGCATTCAAGGCACCACTGACTAGCTCTTCTGCAGTCTGTGGCCTATGAACGCCACCAGCTACACTCAGAGCAATGTCGGGCCTAAGCATTCTTAGCATTAATCTGACCCTTTCCTTTTCAGTACTAACCAACTCAGGACACAATCGTGCCAGTCGGTTAAATTTCTGGACGGCCTCGTTGACAGAGAGATTCCCCTGTCGGAATTCGGTGAACTCATCGAAATGTCTATTGGTCACCCTCATATGAAAGAACTCCTCCAGAAATTCAGACTCAAAATCCTTCCATTTCATCTGGTCCACTGGTCTTCTGGCCTTCACCCGTTCCCACCACATCCGAGCATCGCCGGAGAGGCAAAACGAGACACACTTGACCTTCTCGTGTTCCGGCCAGTCAAGAAGTTCTACAGTGCTTTCCACTGTTTTGAGCCAGGACTGGGCGTCCCACGGCTCGCAGATGCCGGAGAACTTATCCGGCTTCAGTCGTTGCCACTGTATCAAATAGGCCTCTTGTCGGACTGCTCTGGCCATAGTGTCCGAGGGTGCCTGTGCAGTCGGAGGCTCAGTGGTTACGGCGTTCTGACTTCCCGCAGGAGTGGCAGTGTTAATCTGCTGGGTCATCAGAGTGGTTATCATCTGCTGCTGCTCAGTGACCTGACGCTGCAGCTCAGTGATCACCTGCATCAGATCAGGTGGGGGTGCTGTCTCGTTACCCCTAGTTCTACGCCCTCTAGTCATATCTATTAACAGTAAATAGATAGATATAAGCCTTAACACCACTTTGTTAGGCAAGCATCAATCATCTCATATAGTAGTACTGTACATGAAATAAAGTAAAGCGAGTTAGGATTTCTTACTTGGAAGCGGCAGAAGGAAGCTTGATGTGTGTGTGATGGAGGGGAAACCTTGCTCTGATACCAACTTGTAACGCCCGACCTTATATCTACCCTAAAGGCGGGGTTACGGGTCCACACATTCATATCATGCAATCATATTTAATCATGTATATCCAAACAAATCAGTTACAATACATGAACTCGTAATAAGCATGCTTATTGAACACTAATTACCAAGCAAGGTTTTCTTATTTCATTTATATCTACATGCATTTACAACCTAATCGGAAAATCATTTAACACACTATAGCATGAAATCCTAAGTAAGAATATAGCATGAGTCGTCTAGTCTTAGATACATGCAAAAGAAGCATAATGGCAATTATCTAACATTTTACTTAGCATGCATATTACAAAATTTAGACATTAATGATAGTATTAGCTAACATGGTTTAGGTTTCATATCTCTAACAGTAGAGTAGTCACAATCATCATACATTCAGAATATAGCAATACAATTTCAATCGTAATTATGGGAAGCAGTTTAGATTCTAGATAAACTAAGGTAGATAGAATCTTTCATCCTTTCCCGAGCCATCACCACACACATCCTCCAACCTTCCCTCTGCCTCTTCCTTTAGTTCGAGTATTTCTTACCGCTATCTGCAGCATAAGAAAAATAACAGGAACTAGTAAGCAAAACATGCTTAGTAAGATTCCGGGCCTACTCGCAAAACCATATCGATACATCATATCATGTACACAGTAATCAAGATAGAACAAGATTATAAGCCTCATAAGCATCTCATCAAAGCATCATGCATCATAAGCATCTCATCAAGCATCATGCATCATAAGCATCTCATCAAGCGTCATGAACATCACATCAAATATCTCTAAGTACTTTACAGAACAAGATCATCACATAATGAGAAACAATATGTTTTTCAAAAAGTTCCATAATGGTAAGTACTTCAAAATAACATATCATCATCCAGGGCCAGTTGTCGTACCACATCATCATGCGCGTTCCCTAATAAATTGGGGTAGCGAGCCACCAATCTAATTAGAGCAGGACCCTTCCGTCCTACCAATGCCATGACCCTTCCGTACATGCTCATTGGATTTGTTTAACGACCCCCTTCCGAGTCGGGTAGACAACTTTCCAAAGTAAAGTAATTTATCATGCAATTACTCATATAAGTATATGCCTAAAGGTACTCTTTAATCACTTCCTTCTCTTGAAGGGACACACCACGCATTCGGGTGCTCTTGAT
>JAGFNQ010006085.1:26711-64170 GCA_024364735.1 Boesenbergia rotunda
TCTGGTGTTCTGCTTTGACCCTCTGGCAGGTCAAACACATACTAATATAATGGGCTACATCTTTCTTCATGCCGGACCACCAAAATTTACCTTTCAGATCTTGATACATCTTGGTAGACCCAGGATGCATCGCGTAAGGTGTGCCGTGAGCTTCCTCGAGTATCCTTGTCCGTAAGTCGGAGTCGTCGGGAACGCATAATCGATCCCGGAGATATAAAACTCCACTATCGGAAATCCGGAATCCCTCGCCCTTGCTTCAAGAATCTCTTGCTTGATTCTCTGAAGACTCGGATCAAGATTCTGCTTCTCCAGAATACCATCAAATAATGTCGGCGCAATCTGTAGAGTAGAAAGCTGTCCCGATATAATCTCGATTCCGAAATCCATAATCTCTTTCCCTAAGGGTTGTGACAAAGCTGACAAGGATATTAAAGTAGCACATGATTTCCTACTCAGAGCATCGGCTACCTTGTTGGCTTTTCCCGGATGGTACAGGATCTCACAATTGTAGTCCTTGACCAACTCGAGCCATCGGCGTTGTCGCATATTCAGGTCTTTCTGGGTGAAGAAATACCGCAGACTCTGGTGGTCAGTAAAGACCTTGCACTGAGTGCCATATAAATAATGCCTCCATGTTTTCAGCGCAAAGACCACCGCTGCTAATTCCAAATCATGGGTAGGATAATTCTTTTCATGTTCCTTCAGTTGCCTAGAGGCATAGGCAATTACCTTCCCATTTTGCATAAGTACAGCTCCGAGTCCAAGTTTGGATGCGTCGCTGTACATATCGAAACCCGTATCATTTTCCGGAAGAGTCAATATAGGAGCGCTAGTCAGCCTCCTTTTCAGTTCAGAGAAACTCTTCTCGCATTCGTCGGTCCAGATATATTTCTTATCTTTCTTTGTAAGAGCTGTCATAGGGGCTGCAATCCGAGAGAAATTCTCTACGAATTTTCTGTAGTAACCTGCTAACCCCAGAAAACTTCTGACCTCACTGGCATTCTTGGGTCTGGACCAATTACTTACGGCCTCAATTTTAATTGGGTCGACCATCACTCCGTCCTTGGAGATAATATGTCCCAAGAATGATACTTGATTCAGCCAGAACTCACATTTAGAAAATTTAGCATACAGTTGTTCTTTCTGAAGAATCTGTAATACTATACCCAGGTGCTCTGCATGCTCTTCGGAAGTCCTCGAATAAATAAGGATGTCGTCGATGAAGACGATCACAAATCTGTCGAGAAATGCCGAGAAAATCCGATTCATAAGATCCATGAATATTGCCGGAGCATTAGTAACTCCGAACGGCATCACTACGAACTCATAATGTCCGTATCTTGTCCGGAAAGCAGTTTTGGGTATATCCTCATTTTTCACCCGGACTTGGTGATAACCAGACCTCAGATCAATCTTAGAGAAAACCGTAGCTCCCTTTAACTGATCGAATAGGTCATCTATCCTGGGTAGAGGGTACCTGTTCTTTATGGTCACATTGTTTAATGCCCGATAGTCGATACACATACGCATCGACCCGTCCTTCTTCTTGACGAACAGTACGGGAGCTCCCCAGGGGGAATGACTAGGGCGAATAAGTCCCTTGTCGAGAAGCTCTTGTAGCTGTCCTTGCAATTCCTTCAATTCAGTCGGCGCCATTCGGTATGGTGCCTTCGAGATGGGGTTAGTACCAGGAATCAAATCAATGGCAAATTCAACCTCTCTTTCAGGTGCTAACCCTGGTAAGTCATCAGGAAATACCTCTGGATAGTTGCATACAACTTTGACGTCTTCTAGCTTCGGGTCCTCTGTAGGACGTGTATCAACCACATGAGCTAGAAATCCAGAACATCCATTCTCTAACATTTTCCTTGCTTTCAGAGCCGATAAGAATTTGCCAGTCTTCTTCTTCGGCTCTCCGATAAATTCAAAGAGAATCCCCGTCTCAGGTCGGAAGATGACCCTTCGTTTTCGGCACTCAATAGAAGCGCCGTATTTATCCAAGAAATCCATGCCCAATATTACGTCATAATCTGACATGGCAAGCACTATCAGATCGCAGTATAGTTCTCTATCTGCAACTCTGATTGGTGCGGCACGTAGCATTTGGGTAGAGGGCATCACCTCTCCCGAGGGCAATGTAGTTAGAAACTTGCAATCTAGTTCTTGCAGTGGCATCTCATATCTCGTGGCATATAGCATAGAAATAAAGGAATGCGTTGCTCCAGTGTCAAATAATGCAGTAGCAGGATGACTGTAAATAATTATCTGACCTGTGACAACGGTAGAGGCAGTCGCCACGTCTTCCTTTGTAAGCGAGAAAACCCGGGCGTCTGTTGTAGCAGGCGGGGCTTCTAATAGCCCCTGATAAATAGGAGTACCATCAATCGCAGCCTGCATATGGTGAAGCTGGGGAGGAGCACCTTTGTGCTGAATATACGGCTGCTGAGGTGCCTTAGCGGCAGTAGGACATTCTCTGGCAAAGTGTCCTTCCTTTCCGCAAGTATAACATCTCTTGACACCCCAATAGCATGCCCCAAGGTGTATCTTCCCACAGGTGGCACAAGGAGGGTGCTTAGGCTTCTTGCCTTTCTGATCACCATTAGACTTGTTCCATGGCCTTCTTTTCCCATTGTGGTTCTTCTTCCAGTGGGGGTTGGTGTTCTGAGTCTTTTGATTTCCTGACTGACTCTGATTCTGTGTACTGACTGGGGTCTGCTTTTGCTGGCTGATATTCTTCAGATAGTGCTCAGCATTCAAGGCACCACTGACTAGCTCTTCTGCAGTCTGTGGCCTATGAACGCCACCAGCTACACTCAGAGCAATGTCGGGCCTAAGCATTCTTAGCATTAATCTGACCCTTTCCTTTTCAGTACTAACCAACTCAGGACACAATCGTGCCAGTCGGTTAAATTTCTGGACGGCCTCGTTGACAGAGAGATTCCCCTGTCGGAATTCGGTGAACTCATCGAAATGTCTATTGGTCACCCTCATATGAAAGAACTCCTCCAGAAATTCAGACTCAAAATCCTTCCATTTCATCTGGTCCACTGGTCTTCTGGCCTTCACCCGTTCCCACCACATCCGAGCATCGCCGGAGAGGCAAAACGAGACACACTTGACCTTCTCGTGTTCCGGCCAGTCAAGAAGTTCTACAGTGCTTTCCACTGTTTTGAGCCAGGACTGGGCGTCCCACGGCTCGCAGATGCCGGAGAACTTATCCGGCTTCAGTCGTTGCCACTGTATCAAATAGGCCTCTTGTCGGACTGCTCTGGCCATAGTGTCCGAGGGTGCCTGTGCAGTCGGAGGCTCAGTGGTTACGGCGTTCTGACTTCCCGCAGGAGTGGCAGTGTTAATCTGCTGGGTCATCAGAGTGGTTATCATCTGCTGCTGCTCAGTGACCTGACGCTGCAGCTCAGTGATCACCTGCATCAGATCAGGTGGGGGTGTTGTCTCGTTACCCCTAGTTCTACGCCCTCTAGTCATATCTATTAACAGTAAATAAATAGATATAAGCCTTAACACTACTTTGTTAGGCAAGTACTATCTTCTTCATATTATGCAAGCATAAATCATCCCATATAGTTGTACTGTACATGAAATAAATAAAGCGAGTTTAGGATTTCTTACTTGGAAGCGGCAGAAGGAAGCTTGATGTGTGTGTGATGGAGGGGAAATCTGCTCTGATACCAACTTGTAACGCCCGACCTTATATCTACCCTAAAGGCGGGGTTACGGGTCCACACATTCATATCATGCAATCATATTCAATCATGTATATCCAAACAAATCAGTTACAATACATGAACTCGTAATAAGCATGCTTATTGAACACTAAATTACCAAGCAAGGTTTTCTTATCAAATAATTCATTTATATCTACATGCATTTACAACCTAATATGGAAAGCATTTAACACACTATAGCATGAAATCTCAAGTAAGCATATAGAAAAGAGTTATCTAGTCTTAGATACATGCAAAAGAAGCATAATGGCAATTATCTAACATTTTACTTAGCATGCATATTACAAAATTTAGACATTAATGATAGTATTAGCTAACATGGTTTAGGTTTCATATCTCTAACAGTAGAGTAGTCACAATCATCATACATTCAGAATATAGCAATACAATTTCAATCGTAATTATGGGAAGCAGTTTAGATTCTAGATAAACTAAGGTAGATAGAATCTTTCATCCTTTCCCGAGCCATCACCACACACATCCTCCAACCTTCCCTCTGCCTCTTCCTTTAGTTCGAGTATTTCTTACCGCTATCTGCAGCATAAGAAAAATAACAGGAACTAGTAAGCAAAACATGCTTAGTAAGATTCCGGGCCTACTCGCAAAACCATATCGATACATCATATCATGTACACAGTAATCAAGATAGAACAAGATTATAAGCCTCATAAGCATCTCATCAAAGCATCATGCATCATAAGCATCTCATCAAGCATCATGCATCATAAGCATCTCATCAAGCGTCATGAACATCACATCAAATATCTCTAAGTACTTTACAGAACAAGATCATCACATAATGAGAAAACAATATGTTTTTTCAAAAAGTTCCATAATGGTAAGTACTTCAAAATAACATATCATCATCCAGGGCCCAGTTGTCGTACCACATCATCATGCGCGTTCCCTAATAAATTGGGGTAGCGAGCCACCAATCTAATTAGAGCAGGACCCTTCCGTCCTACCAATGCCATGACCCTTCCGTACATGCTCATTGGATTTGTTTAACGACCCCCTTCCGAGTCGGGTAGACAACTTTCCAAAGTAAAGTAATTTATCATGCAATTACTCATATAAGTATATGCCTAAAGGTACTCTTTAATCACTTCTCAAAGGGACACACCACGCATTCGGGTGCTCTTGATCCCCTAGGGACACACCACGCATTCGGGTGCTCTTGATCCCAGTTTTAATAGAGTATCCCTTTAAAGCATATTATCAACCACATCATGCTCATATCATCAAGGTGCCCCATGGGCTACAAGGCATGTTTTTACATCCAACAAAATAAGTCACATAAATTATACACATATCACATATGTATTAGCATGCTTCATGGTCTCATTAGGTACTTCCCAACCCTAGAACTAGGGTTGGCCGAAATATACGAATAAAGAATTTGGTTTTCCCACCAAGCATTCATACAAACACCTCTAGTATATTTCATGTTAACAATTTAACCATGGTTTAACCCTCAAGTGAGATTAGCATCCACTAACCCAATTTCCTAGGTCTTGGCCGAAACCTACACAAGGGGTAAACCCTAGAATTTGTACATAACATCATTAAGAAAACACCTACACATATACCTTAAAGTTTAAGGGATATAATCATGTAACAAAAGGAACCAAGGCCTCCTCTCAAGGGGGTGGCCGAAAGTTGTAGGGGCCTAAACCCTATTTTTTTTGTCCTTCCAAAAATTTGGAAACAACACCTATATGTATAAAATCCCTAGGGGTACTAGCATGCATCAAGGTGTGATTAAAATCCTACTCTTGGACCTTTTTCCTAGGGTGGCCGAAAGTCCTCTAAAGAGAACTCCCCTTTTTCCAAAACAAGAACACAAGGAAATCATGCATAAACCATTATACTGCAGGCGAGAGGATTCTTACATCCTAGCGCTGGAAATTTCGCCTTCTTGAAATCGTAGGGTACCCTACACTTGGAGGGTATGCGAAGATCCTTTCCTTCCAAACTTCTTCCTAGTAGTCCTTGGTCTTGGTAGGGAGTGTTAACACTTGGTTTCCCCTTCTTGCAATTGCCCTAGGGTTAGAACCCTAGGGTTGGGATTTCGAAAATGGAAGGGGAAGGGAGAAAGGAGTTTTCGGTTTTGGAAGATGAAGAGGAAGAAGAAAAGGAAAGAAGGAAGTTGCTCCAACTTCCACCTATTTATACTTTTCTCATGAAAAGACATGTCTCTTCACTCTTACCCACTTAACAAGCATGTTCCTTTCTCCTTCTACATGAAATATTGCTTGGTTCATTGGTTATGACATGGTGAGTGCAACTAGGAGGTCCAAGGTTCAATCCTTGCTTCCTCCACTTTGCACTTTCTTTTTAGCACCATTCATTTCCAAGCCCAATAAACCAAGCCCATCATGAAATTTCATAATATGAATAATATTTTATGAATTCAGAATATTTCATAATATCCCAAAAATATTATTTCATAATATTTTTAATATTCCATTTTCATGAATATAATATTTCATGCTAATATTTCATGCTAATATTTCATGATAATATTATTTCATGAATATAATATCTCATGCATATAATATTTCATGCATCCATAACATTTTATAGCATGTGATTGCATGAAATTTATATCATTTCATTATAACCATTTTCATACCTTGTCATGATTTTACATTGACAAATTTGGGGTGTTACACTCTGAGCTGCAGAAACACAGTCCTTCGGTCCTGCATCCAGGGTTAGTCCAAAACAGCAATTAATAAGTTAATTTTACACAGCCTTGGCTGTCTTGGTTCTGACTTTGGGTCTCCAAAATGGAGCCCTAGGTCGAACCGACGCCTAATGTTCCCTCTAGGGGAACGCGTCCTCACCTACTTCTCTAGGGAGAGTTTACCTGATGCCAACCGGATCCTCCAGTTGGACTTTTGCCCGGCAGTCCTTCGCCAGGTCTTGAGTTGCCAAGCTTCCCTTCGCTTGGTGCCTAGCAGCCCTTCGCTAGGTCTTTTCTTCTGGCAGCCTTTCGCCAGTGCCTAGCATTCCTTCGCTAGGGCTTGTCCATTCTGGCAGTCCTTCGCCAGAGCCTAGCAGCCCTTTGCTAGGGCTTTTCCTGTCTGGCAGTCCTTCGCCAGTGCCTAGCATTCCTTCGCTAGGGTTTTTCCTGTACACTCAAGAAACTTGTTAGACAACGACTAACCCTTAACTTTTGAACCCTTTTGTCAATATCAAAACATAGGTTTGACTTGGGTGCATACTGCACCAACAAAATCTTATTAAATTAAGAGACAAATCCCTTAATTCAACTACATATTATTTTCATGAAAATCTCATTTAAGAAAACTCTATAGGAAACCATTTTCCTAATTAATTTTGGAGACAACAATATGTAAGAGCATCACCTCTTCAAACATATTTTATTCATGAATTTAATTAATTACAACAAATAGTTTTCTAAGGGTGGTTCCTCGAGGCTCAGATACCCAAAGAAAAGTAATGTGTTGTAAATCCAATTGGACGGCTCCCCGAGGCTCAATCCAAATCAAACATGACAATTTCAATTAAAATTGGGAAATTAAATTACAACAACTAACTTTAAATTGGACGGCTCCCCGAGGCTCAATCCAAAATAAAAAATTTTGTTGTCAATTTAAAAACCAATTCAAATTTAATTGTCAATTAACTGTCCATGAATTTGTCTAGACTTTCTTAAAAGAAAGTGCCCAAAATTGCGAGATTTCAAAAATAGGTTTTCAGAATAATTGTAAGTTTCTGGTACAAAGGAAACTTACATATTTCCAAAATTGAAAAATTTCTAAAATAGAAAAATTTCCAAAATTGGAAAGTTTCCAAAGATGGGAAGTTTTCACAATTATTATAAAATTTCAGAAACTAGAAAATTTCAAACGTTTGCGAAATTTCATGAGGATTTCCAAACTTTGAAATTCCTAAATCTAAAATTTATTATAATTTGAAAGTTTCCATAATTAAAATTTTTTTTTCCGAAATTGAGATCATGACAATGTTTTCCACAAAACAATTATATGATTAAGTCGAACACTAACCGGCTCTGATACCACTGTTGCGACCGGGTGCATGTCGACAAGGATACGAGTTCGTAAAATTTTAAATTTTTACGTGCAGCGGAAGAATTTGCATAAAATAATTTCCTAAATTATTTTAATTTCGTATCTAGCATGCAACCTTATGGTGTGTTGACATAATCATAAAATAAAACTTTGCGGAAAAGTAAATTAATTTACTTTATACCTTTCGTAACTCGAAGAAAGGGACGAGATCCAACCGTAGTGTTCCTTGGAAGCTCCGCCTCTATTCGCGTCCACGCCGAGTTCTCTTCGGGATGACTTCGCAAAGTAACGAGTTTTGTGCCAACGAGAACTACTAGATCCTCCGAAGGTACAACTAGAAGACAAGAGAAAAGATAGGAAACTAACCACCAAGTTAACGGAATCAAAATTCCGAGAAGGAGGGAGATGTGATCCGCTTCTTCTTCTTCTTGTTTGGCTTCTCCTTGGTGATCCTTGCTCACGCCAACCACTTGGAGGGATGAGGGTGCGCCGGCCCTATCTTGGACAAGGGGAGCCGGCCCTAATCTTCAAGGAAGGCGCCGGCCCTAAGGGGAAGAGAGGGAGAAGAGAATAAGAGAGAGAGAGGGAGAGAGTTAATCTCTTGATCGCTATTTCGATTAGAACTAAGAGCTTGCCTTTGGTTCCTATATATAGTAGCATCTCCCTTGCCAAGTCTCCCTCTTAACGGAATTAACGGAATTAGTTATCATAAGAAATTTTTCGTATAAATTCTCTTATGAATTATTCCGTTTAAACCAAGTTTTATTATAACTAACTTTATAATAAAACTAATTAGTTATCATTAGAAATTTATCCTATAAATTCTCTTATGAATTTTATTATAACTAACTTTATAATAAAACTAATTAATCTCCCCTTTTATTATGGAATAAATTTTATAAGAAATTTATAAACTTTCTTATTATGGAAAAATAAATTCATAATTGATTTTATAAAATTAAAATAAACCATTTCATGGATCATTTTAATTTCCATAAAAAGAATAAATTTCTATAAATTTATTTATATAAATTTCTTTACACAAATTTATTTATCCATAATTTATAAAACAAATCGCACTAGATTTATTTTATTAATTAAACCAATTAAATTGGTTTCTTCCCTTTAATGTGGCCGGCCAACCCAAGGGGTTTGGCACCCTCTTTGGCCGGCCAAACCAAGCCGAACCGATCGCGAATTAAACTCATTTAATTCGCCCAATAAGCCTTCAAAAGACTTAGCCATTTTTAGCTTCCATTGCACCTCTGATAAATTCAGATTCGTCTTATTTCTCTTGATCGAAAAATCTAATTTTCAACTCGTTTTAAATCCCTCGGATTACTCGTAGTGCGTGTGACTAAATAGGCTTTCGATTTATGTTGGCCGTCTATAATCAACAAATTATAGAACGATCATAAGTGGCACCTAGTAGTACATCATGACCCCCAATTAATCGAAAGATCAACGGTTGACCTCAGAAGTAATTCTGAAACCCTTCAGCAGCTCTAATGAATCATGCCTCATTCCCTTCACCATCTTATACCCACTTGTTTCAGGACATGGTCTGTTTGTATCAGTCCCCACTAGACTGACTACGTCACACCTAGCCCAAGTAGTGTCTTTCTCGTCCTTTGGATTTCTAATTACTCTCATGTATTTAAGAGACTCGCACTCTAAACATGATATACTCTGGCTAGAGGTTATGAGTAACAATCCGATGATAGGCCTGGGTATATATCTCCTCGCAAGGAGTGGTGAATCCTTTGTAGGCTGTTCAAACATCTTCGGGCACTTCGGCTTATACCCAATCATCCTGGGTCCACACCTCCTTGGAGATGTTTGCTTAAGATGTTAAAGTATAAGTCTCCATGACCAAGATGACTTGAACACCGCAAGTCAAAGGAACATCGCACTTAAGCCGCAGTAAGAACTTCATTGACATATCTATATAGATAACCATATAAAGTCTTATATCTAGTCACTCCAATGAACTAGTTCCCTTAACTAGCATCCATGTTTATCTCCGGACATCCCAATGTCACCAGCCAGTGAGAATCAGCTGATTAGAGAATAACTCATGCTAGTCTCAACAGAATTGATAGTGTCCGTATTTATCAATTCATTGACTAGGGATATTTTCAATACTTCACATTTGCACATTTAGAGATAATCACTAGTTGTGATCCCATCACAAATTCTCTTATGCTGTGAGTTGTATTGCGGACATTCAGTAGATGAGTTTAAGATCCCAATCAAATACAAACATGTATACTCAAATAGTGAATTATCATTTATTAAAATAAATGTTTACAATCATAAGACGATTGCCTTAGGACACTTCTCTCATATCACTAACACCAATTGTACTGTATCAGATTTGTTTGTAGTATGATCATTAAACTGATACAATTGGATAGGAGGAGATCGGACTGAGGAGTTTTGACCCAATCAGGGAATTTCCTGATCTGATCGGTCACCAGACCGATCAGACTGATCCCTGAACGGTCACAGAACCGATCAGTATGAGTCCTGATCGGTCAGTGGACCGATCTGGTTCGACACAGAGAGGTTTCTAATCGGTTTGTTCCAAAAAATTTCAGAAACTCTTCATTAGGTTGAAACTAGGTTTGCTTCAACTCTAAACCATTCCTAAACCCTAATTCAATCAGAGTTAGCCCCTTCTTGATCTAAGAAGGGGTTCCCTTAACCAAAAAGTATTTCCCAAACTAAAATAATCATCATGATTTGTATCAATTCCTTATCAAAAATTGAGAATTTTATTTTATGAAAAGAAACCAATAACATGTTTGTGTCAATTTAGTGTCACAATATGATCAAGTTCCAAAACATGCTTATATCACATTATGATCAAATTTCCAAACCATGCTTCTGTCAAATTAGTATCAACATATGATCAAATTCCAAAACATGCTTGTATCAAATTCTTATCAACACATGGTCAGATTTCCAAATTTCGATCAATTTGTATGTTTATAACATGTGTGTTCCAACTAATTGAAATCAATTCCAAAATAAATTTTGTGTATCAATACAATTCATAATGGTGTATTTTGTCCAACATGCATTTATCTCATTTAGAAAGTTTCAAAACCATTTCAGAAACATACATTGATCACACAAAACATGATGTTGCCATGGAATTGTCTAAGTTCTCTATAAGGAGGCAGTTAACTAAACTATCTTCATGTATTTACCCAATTTAGACAATTTCAGAAAATTCAAAATATTGATCACCAAGACATGAAATTGTCAAAAATCTATAAATGCAAGCACATAAAGGAACCTAACTTAGACCTCAGATATTGCAATAATGAGGCTAAACATCCTAGACAATTCATATTTTGAATTCAAGTTCATATCATCAACCCAAGGCATGTTTACATATTAAATGTGTATCCAAAAATAATTTTTCCCCGGTCATTTGTTTGGAGCACCCATTATCAACAACCCATGTTGATAGAATGCTCCCCCTCAATCAATGCCTATACAATTCGAAATATAGAGGTTTTAGGTACCCAAATTTTAGGACCTAATGCATCAACAATGAGAGACTTAGGCACCCATGCCTTAGTCATTTTCTTTTTGGCTTTTTGAACCTTAGAATTTTTTGATGATCCAAAATGTGTTCTAGACATTAGTGACATGATACTAGGTTCTTTAGGTCGGTAACCTATACCGGCCTTGTTGTAAACCGCCCTTTGGGAGTTTAGTATCATGTCTAAGGATTTGGAGCTAGTTGAGAATTTCTCAAGAACATTCTTGAGATTTTCAACTTCGCTCTTTAAGTCCTTATTTTCATTTTCAAGGATCTTAACATGCGAGTCATCAATTACCTCATCCTTAGAGGGTTTTAAATGTTCTACTTCCAATTTCAAAGATTTGATATTGTTCTTAGACTTTTTGAGCATGTTTGTCAAGCAAGCTATTGTTCTATAGCACTTATCTAGCTCGGGAGAGATTACCTCTTCATTATCCGAAGATGATGAAGGCGCTGTTGAGGAGCTTCTTGATTCGTTGTCACTCTCCTCGGTTGATTCTTCTAAAGCAATGAAGGCCATATGGCAGTGAGTGCTCTTCTCCTCCATTTCCTTTTTCTTCTCCTTCTTCTTTTGGTCACCTGCCACTAAAGCAATCCCTTTCTCCTTGGGGCTTTGGTTAGCAAGTTCGTGTAGCTCCATTTCACAAAATAAATCTTCTAACTTAATAATTGACAAGTCCTTGGAAACCTTGTAGGCATCCACCATAGATGACCACAAAGCATTCCTTAGAAATGCTTTTAACACATACCTCACAAGGTCGCAGTTTTCGACCTTTTCATCAATAGAGTGGAGACCATTGAGGACTTCCTTGAACTTACTATGTAGTTCACTTACGGTTTCATTCTCCTTCATGGAGAGGTTTTGGAGTTGGTTGAGGAACAAATCCCTCTTGGCGATTCTTGAATCTCGGGTGCCCTCGTGGAGTTCGATGAGCTTGTTCCACAAATCTTTTGCACTTATAAATGGACCAACCTTGATTAGTTGGTCTTTGTTCATGCCACATTATAGGGTCACCATCGCCTTTGCGTCGGCTTCACTCTTTCGAGTTTGTTCAGCCGACCAACGCCATGATTCTAATTCTTTGCCTTCATCATCCTTTGGAGGGGTAAAACCCTCATTCACAGCGAACCAAGTGTTGACATCCATCTTTAGATAGTATTCCATCTTCGATCTCCAATATTGAAAATCTGCTCCATCGAAGAAGGAAGGCCGGGTGGTGGAAAAACCTTCTCTCAATGCCATTGTTGATAGCTCTCGGTTGTTAATCCTCTTGTACAGAGCCCCAAGCTCTGATACCACTTGTTGGAACTTGGATGACTAGAGAGGGGGGGTGAATGTAGCCAGACACCAAAACTTTAGCACTTTGTAAATTTCTGCACTTAAACGATTAGTAGCACAGCGGAAGCAAACAAAAACAGAGTATGCAGATTTGAAATCCTAAGCTAAGAACAAACACAAGAACGCTAACAAGAGGGTTTACAAGGTTCGGGGATAAACTTGCCCCTACTCCTTGGCGTGCCCGTAAGGTGGGCGATCCCTTGATCGTCGGCATATCAAGCCCCGGAAAATCCGGATAGTAAGCAACCTCCTTGTCGGTGGAGTAACCTCTCCACAGCGTTTCAAGATGATGAAGTATAAAGTACAGGAAACACAAGAAGGATCTTACTTAGCACTTAGAACCACAAGAACACAAGCAAACTTCTCCGAGCTCCACCCAGCACAGATCTCACGCAAGACTCTCCTCTTCGTGTCTTCTCGCTGATGGACTCAAGCTCCTTGTTTCTTCTTCCAAGTGCTCAAGTAACACAAGGTTGCTTCAAAGATCACAGTTGCTTGCTCAAGATGATGGAACAACAGATATCACAAGCACAATGTGGAGAACTGATCACGCAGCCAGAAGTGTACACAGCAAGCTCTCACAAGAAGTCTGTTCAGCTCTTCTCCGCTACCCAGCTTAACCAGCTTCCATAGCCAGGTCAACCATTCCTCTACAGCAGCTCCCAGCTGCTCTCCTGCAACAGCCAGTTATCCCTGACCTCTTCTGAACTCACTGAATCCCTTCCAGTCGAGCCCCAGGTCATCAGCTCCTCAGCGTTGCAGCTCACTCCAGAGAACGTTGCAACCTGCTGAAGCAAACAGCCAAAACTGTTGTAGCGAAAACCATCTTTTGACTTCCCTTGGATGATCCCTGAGTCACCTGCACACTTAGCAGCACATTAGGGCAGCAAATCAACAGAAGATCAAAGCATCGAAACATATCAGTGGAGTATCAGTGGTGATCAGAAGTGTTCAGAGCGCGTTTGAATTAAAGTGATCGGTCACCGGACCGATCAGAGAGCCTCCTGATCGATCACCAGACCGATCAGGGTGGGTTCAGACCGATCAGGCTCCATCCTGATCGGTCCCCAATGCTCAATCAGGAATCGCGATTTCTCCGGGACCGATCACCGGACCGATCCCAGGTTGTGGATCAGTCACCAGACCGATCCACCACTTTGCAGGGTGATTTCTTAGCTTCGCAGTCCAACCCTCCTGATCGGTCACCAGACCGATCAGGGCATGCTCAGACCGATCAGGCTCCGTCCTGATCGGTCATAGTGAGGAACCCGCGACACTTGATCGTTCACCAGACCGATCTGAACAGTGACCCTGAACGGTCACTGGACCGATCAGGAGCCAAGCAGTAAGGTTCCCAAAAACCCACTGTATGCTTCCTGATTGGTCACCAGACCGATCAGGAGCAGAGCAGCAGGGGAACTTAACTCACTGTGTGCTCCCTGATCGGTCACCAGACCGATCAGGAGCCGAGCAGTGAGTGAACTGCACACTCCCTGATCGGTCACCAGACCGATCAGGAGCCGAGCAGTAGGTTCCAGCCTCACTGTATGCTCCCTGATCGGTCACCAGACCGATCAGTCATCGTTGGATCGGTCACCAGACCGATCCACGAAGGAGCACCGTGCCAACTTCCCTGATCAGTCACCAGACCGACCCAGGCAAGGTCAAATCTCCTCTAAGTCACGAGAACAAGCCTCCGACCCATCTCTGACTCGTGTCATGCCCAGCTTCACTCACTGGGACTTCAACCTAGCCCTCCAAGCTAGGACCTGGCTTCACTCACCAGGGTTTCAGTTACCCGGCTTCACTCACCGGGACCCGGCTTCACTCACCGGGATTTCAACCTGGCTTCACTCACCGGGATTTCAACCCAGCTTCACTCACTAGGATTTCAACCTGGCTTCACTCACCAGGACCCGACTTCACTCACCGGGATTTCAATCACCTGGCTTCACACATTAGGACCTGGCTTCACTCACCGGGATTTCAACTTAGCTTCACTCAGTAGGATTTCAATCACCTGGCTTCACTCACCAGGATCCGGCTTCACTCACCAGGACCCGGCTTCACTCACCAGGACCCGGCTTCACTCACCGGGATTTCAACCTAGCTTCACTCACTAGGATTTCAATCACCTGGCTTCACTCACCAGGACTTGGCCCTCCAAGCCAGGACTTTTCACACCTAGCCCTTCAAGCTATGACTTTTTCACACCTAACCCTCCAAATTAGGACTTTTCACATGCCAGCGTGCGATCTCCCGATCCACCTGGACTTAACCCGAATTCAACCAAACTTGAATCAAACTCAAATCATAACTTAAATCGGTGTCAATACCAAAATAACAATCAGGGTCAGACTGCATCAACAAACTAATCATACACATAGGAACTAATTTTACATCAATCAGAGGTGGTTTGGTCCATCAACAGATTTTACTTGGGCAAAATCGACTGATGGACCAAACGACCTCTGATTGATATGAAATTAATTTCTATGTATATGGTTAGTTCTCCTAATTATATTCATATCCTCAAATGTCAATTTGACCCAATATACTAAGAGTAGTAATTTTTGAATACAAATTAAAATTTTCGAACAATCGAATTAGTATTTAAAAATCACTGCTCTTAATATATTGAGTCAAATTAAAGTTTGAAGATATGGATATAATTAGGAGAATTAGACGAATGCATAGGAGTTAGTTTCAAGTCAATCCAAGGTCATTTGGTTCATTAGCCAATTTTGCTCAAAACTGATAGATGGATCAAATAAGCCGGTTGATGGACCAAACGACCTCAGATTGGCATGGAATTAACTTTGATATTTTAGTCTAATTCTCTTGATTATATTCATGCCCTCAAACATCAATTTGATTTAATATATTGAGAGTAGTGATTTTTTAAATATGAATTAGATTTTTTGGACAATTGAATTTGTGTTTAAAAAATCACTACTCTCAATATATTAAGTTAAATTGATGTTTAAGGATATAAATATAATCAGAAAAATTATACGAATACATAGTTTGATGTAAATCCGAGATCGTTTGATTCATCAACTGATTTTAAGAAAAATCGACTGATAGACCAAACAAACCGGTTGATAGACCAAATGACCTCGGATTGATTTGAAAGTAACTCTTGTTTGTTAGTTTAATTCTCCTAACTATATCCATATCTTCCTATATCAATTTGACTCAATATATTTACAGTAATATTTTTTTAAACACGAATTAGATTTTTTTTGACAATCAAATTCGTATTTAAAAAATCACTATACTCAATATATTGAGTTAAATTAATATTTGAGGGCATTGATATAATCAGGAGAATTAGATAAATACATAGGAGTAGTTTCATGTCAATTCGAGATCATTTGGTCCATCAACCGGTTCGTTTGGTCTATCAACCGATTTTGTTCAAAATCGGCTAATAGACCAAACGACTTCGAATTGATATGAAACTACCTCTTACTAAAATATAAAAGTTAGTTTTATACCAATTCTAGATCGTTTTGTCTATCCACCGTTTCATTTGATCCATGAGTCAGTTTTGGGCAAAATCGGTTGATGGACCAAATGACCTCAGATTGACATGAAATTAACTCCTATGTATTCGTCTAATTCTTCTGATTATATTCATACCCTCAAACTTCAATTTGACTTAGGGAGTGTTTGGGAGAACTTTTGCTTCTTGAAAATTGATTCTTGTAGAGATTATCTTGAAGTCAGTGAGAAGCTAAAGCATGGAATGTTTGGAAATAGAAGCTAAAAGCTGATACAAGGTAAAGTTTGAGTGTTTGGTGAATAATTGCTTTCAAGCTTAATTTTTAGTTAAATGACAGCAATATCCTTAAACAATATAAATTATTATTTTTAATTATCTAAATATAATTTTGATACACCATCAATAATGTTTTATATTTATTATTATATTTTGAATATTATATCAAAATTAATTTTTTTAAATAATATATATGTTTAAAAAATATATAATTAATAAAAATATAAAAAAATGACAAATTTATAAAAATTTATAAAAAAAATTATGAATATATAAATTATATGAAAATATATAATTTTATTTAAAACTATGGTAGCAATTATGTAAAATGATAAATTATTAAGGGTATAAATGTCTACTTTTAATTCTAGACCATAAGCAAGAAAGCAGAAGCAGAAAAAAACATCAAATTTTTGCTTCCAGCTTTTGGCTAAAAGTTATAGAAGTTAAAGCAGAATCTGGTATTCACAAACACTCAAAAGTACTTCTATGTAGCTAGAATCTAAAAAGCAGCTAGCAGAAGCTCTCCCAAACACTCCCTTAATATATTAAGAGCAGTGATTTTTTAAATACGAATTCGATTGTTCAAAAAATTTAATGCGTGTTCAAAAAATCACTATACTAATATATTGGGTTAAATTGATATTTGAGAACATAAATATAATCAGGAGAATTAGATAAATACATATAAGCTAATTTCATGTCAATCTAAAATCGTTTAGTCTATCAACCGGTTTGAATTTTTCGAACATATTCGTGTTAAAAAAATCACTGCTTTTAATATTGAGTCAAATTAATATTTGAGAGCGTGAATATAATCAAGAGACAAATCATACATATGGAAACTAATTTTATATAAATTCAAACTTGTTTAATTTATCAACCGATTTTTATTTAAAATTAAATTTAATTAAAAAATAAATAAAATAGTCGATTGATTTTATATAAACAGTAAAATAACAATGACGAATCGAGTTCACTGGTGAAAAGTATCTATCAATTAACGTTGATGATAAAATGAAAAATAAATACATTATTTGATAATTTTAAAATTATCTTATATAATTTAGATATTTTATAAAATTATATTTAATGAATTATTGAAATATCAAACGTGCAACAATATATTTTTATTTTTAATTTCAAATCCTATTGCAATAAAGCAGAGGTTCATAATAGATTCATGGCCGCCGTAATAGAGTGAAATATTATTTATAATTTATTTATCAGTATTTTTAAATTTTTTGAGATGAATGGTATCATATTTTTTTCCTTCAATTATAAATTCATAAATACTTTATTATTGAAGAAAACAATGTATTAAATAATCAGTGGTGCGAGAGGAGAGAGAAAAAAATAAGATTGATAATTTAGAAGAAAAATATTGAGGGGAGGCGCTTTATTACTTTTTTATGTTGCACGCATCCATGGACGAAGAGGGAAAGGAGATAGCAGGAGAAAGAGATGGACGAAGAGAGAGGGAAGGAATGGATCAATGGATGATGAGGAGGGAGGAGAACAGGAGAGAGTTCCCTGAGCTCGCATGAGATGGAGGGAGTACCTTTCTTCGAGTATCAAAAGTTTTCTGTTTCTGCTCTCTGATTGTTTTTTTTCTTCTTCTCTGTCGAATTGAGATCGGAGAGGAGAGGTAGATCTGGTTTCTTGCATGAAGTGGTCTTAGATGAGGGGTTTTCCTTTTCATGGAGCACTGGAGGGAGATTTAGAGGGGAGCCAAGCATTTCTTTGGGTGGCCAAGAGGCCTAAGTTTGGGATCCACGAGGTTTTGGAGCCGAGATCGGTGCTTGATCATAGAAGCCCTAGCCCTCCTGCCTCCACAGCTACACTGTCTTCTTCCCTGGGCGGCTCCGGCTCATCTGACACCGCCGGAGTGGCGGCGGTCTCTGATAGTTCGGCCAAGAAGTCGGTCCTCTCCGACACTGCCGACGATGTGGGCGGCGGTGCGGGCTGGAAGGAAGAATGGGCGACCGAGCTGCAGCCCATACCTGCGGGTCTCGACGTGGGCTTCGATACAGGTGGTGCGAAATGCGGTCTTGGAGTCGTCGACTGGGAGACGATGCTCTCCGAGAATTCTGCGGTCTCCCCCGTCCGTGAGCAGACGTTTCTCGGGTGGATAATGGGCGACGTTGACGACCCTGCCTCAGCCCGTTTGAGGCAACAACAGATCCTCCCTCAGGGTCCGTCGGATTTCGGCGGAAACAATGGTGGCTTGGGTTTGGGGGTTCTTGACCCGAGCAATTGTAGGATTGAAGACGATGAGTCAATCGCAGCCTCCAAGGGTACCTCTGTACTTCACAACAGTGTTGGCGGTGGCTTTCCGTTCATGAACAGTAGTGGCTGTGTTTCGCTGCCCTCTGCCGGCTCTGGCATCAAGGGGATCCCCATGCTCCACCAGGCCGGTAGTCAGCATATCTCACACTCTCTGCCGCCGCTGGACAACAACTTCATGCAGTCGCTCTCCTTTCCACCGGGCATTTACTTACCTGACACTGCGGACGAGAAGCTGCAGTTGTTTGGCAGCGGCGTTATCTTAAATCGGCCACCAACCAACCCGAATCCGCCCATCTTTCTCAGCGTAGGCCAGGCAGAGCATCCCGTGCCGCACCTCATCTCCCCTATGCAACCGAAGCGCCATCTACCGATGGAGGAGGAATATATAACGAAACTCCCTTTTCTTGAATCCGGTGGCAGCTCGGAACTCTTTCCTCGGCGGCAATCGTGCCAGCAGCATCTGCAAAATCTGGGATTTCCACTGCCTCAGCTCCAGCAAAGGATAGTGAAGCCCAAGTTATCAGATTTCGGCGAGGATATGACCACGCCTGTAGCTGTGCAGCAGCAGCAGCAGCTACTACAGGCATTGGTCGACCAGCTTATCGAAGCTGCTAAGATGGTCGGGGCTAAGAACTTCGATGGCGCACACGGGATATTGGCGCGGCTCAATCACCAGCTCCCCTCCCCACTGGGGAAGCCCCTTATCCGCTCTACCTTTTATTTCAAGGAGGCACTGCAACATATACTGTGTCACGGGCCTAGTCCTATTGCCTCTTCCAATTCAACCTCCCATCATCAACCGAGTCCATTCTCGGCTCCCATGTCGATGCAATTTGACATTGTGCACAAGCTTGGTGCATACAAAGCATTCTCTGAGGTATCTCCCATTATCCAATTCTCTAACTTTACCTGCATTCAAGCCCTTTTGGAAGAGCTCAGGAGCTTTGATCGGATCCATATCGTGGACTTTGACATTGGCGTTGGTGGGCAATGGTCTTCCTTCATACAGGAGCTAGCACAGCGACAATGCTCTTCAAATCCAGTGCGGATGCTAAAAATGTCAGTCCTTGTGTCCGATTACTTACAGAACAACCTGGAGCTTCAACTCGTACGTGATAGCCTCTCCCTTTTTGCGAATGACCTTGACATTCCTTTTGAGTTTTACTTCCATAGCCTTGAATCATTTGATCCCATGGAGTTCCATGTCATTGGAGGTGAAGCCATTGCTGTAAACCTTCCTATAGTTGGCTATGGGAAATTTTCCTTCCCATCCATTCTCTGCCTTGTCAAGCAGCTCTCCCCGAAGATTGTCATCTCAGTTGACCAGGGTTGCGATCGTAGTGACTTGCCATTCTTGCAACATTTCCTTCATGCTTTTCAATCTTCTATGGTTCTTATGGATTCCATTGATGCATCTGGAACTAACCAAGATATGACTGCTAAGATTGAAAAATTCCTGCTACAGCCAAGGATAAAAAGTTCTGTTCTTGGACGATACCATTCTAATGATAAAATACTTCCCTGGAGGACACTCTTTACCACCTCTGGTTTTATCCCTATTCAACTCAGCAATTTCTTGGAGACACAGGCTGATTGCCTTTTGAAGAGAGTGCAGGTGAGAGGGTTCCATGTGGAGAAGCGACAGTCTACAATTTACCTCTACTGGCAGCGCAAGGAGCTTATCTCAGTGTCAGCTTGGAGGTGCTGAAGATGAACTACCTGGTTACAGGCATGTTATCCTTATGTTTGATTCTTGAATATCTGTAGCAAAAGTTGGCAAGCTAAGTAATTCCATCATGGTTTTAGATGTTGTCATAACTTAATCCTCTATATGGTAACTGCTTTGTTGTCTTATTGTTATCCTGCTGGTTATATCACCTTATTTATATCCGTTAAATCTTAACGGTATTTGCTTTGAGTAAAATGACATTGACACATTGGATATCTATTGGAATTTTATCTTTTATTTCAACTGTTTGAATGACATTTTGATGAATATGGCTTGACATTATTATAATTTTTTGCATTAGGATAATTATGTATTAGTCTGCTTCTAGGTTACTCACCGTAAGGTTTTATGAATTGCATAGTATTGTTTAGATTGAGTTTGTTGTGTGTTTGAAAGGTAGATCATGCTCATAATTAAACATTCATGGATATCTAATTTTGGCATTAGAAAACTTCAATGAGAAGGGGAGCCTTGGCGTAACGGTAAAATCATTGTCGCGTGACCGACAAATCATGGGTTTGTATCTCAGAAACAACCTCTTGCAAAGTGAGATACGATTGCGTACAATAGACCCTTCCCGAGATCCCGCATTGGCGGGAGCTTTGTGTACCGGGCTAGTCTTTTCTTTTTTAGAGGACTTCAATTACCTTATCAGACTACTATGCGGATGCAAGGGATTATCTATGTATCAATAGTGAGGTAGATGGATTTTAATCAAGCAAGCCTACATGCAAGACAAACAAACTAGTAGAGCTATCATGATACAAACCATTCATAATTTGTCAAATTACATGAAGTTTTGGTTATCTTGCTTCCTTTTAGTTTACCATTTGTGGTGAAGAAATTCAAGATTTTATTGCTCTTTTTTTATTATAATTTTGTTGAGCTCTAGAGTCATACACTTCATGAAATTATGCAAGTCCAGACTTCTGATTGCTTATAATTACTGTTTTGTTGGAAAGTTTGCAAAGTTTAACTTGTGTTAATGCGTGACTTTGTTTCAATTAACATGAGTGTGGAACTTCAGAGCAAGGTTAATCAGAAAATCTCGAAGGTGTTTATCTTGTTTGAATTTAGTTGCTCTAATTTGTAAGGCTACACTACTTGAAAATCAACCACTTCCAACTTTTTTAGTGGGATATAGCATCATCAAACAGCCAAGTTTGATGAATGGGTTGCAAACTATTTGGAAAACAACATGAATATCTCATTTGAAGTACTCTTGGAAACTTTCTTCACCCTAAATTAGTTCACCTTGATCATCGAGCATGGTCAATGTATGGAATGTTCTTTCTTTCATATCTAGATGCAGATCTTATGAGCATCTAAATTTGAATTCACCTGGAAATGTTGGTTTCCCCCTGTCATAAAGCCGGTGGACATCATGAATATCTACCGCATATGATGTTTTGTGTCCCCCACCCCACAAAATAGAGGACCAAGTTTAGTAGAGTAGTTAGTAGCAAGGCCTCAAGTCCCATCATTTGTTACGTGCTTATGTAATCCTAAATGACAAGCAAATATGCAATATCTCTGTACTCAAACCAATTACTTATAGGTTAAACTAGATTTCTTTTCTGGAATCAGGAATCTGATAACCAGCAAACTGGGATTCTCATTAGATGCATCAGCTCAAAGATCTTCTTTACATCCTTTAATTTGATTGGCCAATTTATAATTAAACTGATTATATGCTTAATATTAGTCACTTGTTTGTAAAATAAGGAGATTAGGTTAATTGGACTACCCATTCACTTGGGTAAATGTCCTATAATAAAATATAAGATCAATATGCAAGAAATAAGGAAACTCTTAGGTGTAAATACACTTGGATACAAAGATCAACTAGGAATCTGAAACCATACTGAAGGAAACAAAACATTCTCCATAGCTATGGATAATTTCTACAGTTGCCAACAAAGGTGTTGGAAGAAGCTTCAATTTGCTTCTATGGATAAATGACTGTCTTAGATATTTCTGAATATTTGATTCATAAACTGATTGATCGATTATGCTGCAGTCTATTTTAGAAAATTTTACTCTTATTCTTGTCAAACATATATTTTTTTGAACGAATCATTTACTATACTGAAATTCTGCATGCAGTTTTCTGCTCATTCATCGGCTCTTTTGTTAATGATAAAATTACGTCCCATATTCCTTAGTCTAGAAGAATGCTACATGATAAGAAAGTTAAAGATGAAATTTCACTGAATATTCCTTAGTCTAAGGCTTTCTTAAAAGTTAAGATCAAAATTTTTTGCTTGTGTCCCAACAAGTCTTTGGCCTATAATACACAAGTGGAACAAGACAATATCATAGGTAATTGTTGATTAATACATTTGTTGGTTTCTTATTAAAGAATGGATCAAGAAGGGACACTTGATGAAGTTTGTTTGGGGGCAAAGAAAGAAGATGTGCAAGCAAATAGACTTGATTGTGGGAGCATCAAGTGGGGATGACAACAGTAATTCCAAGTCATAAAATTAGAAAGCATTCATGCTTTTCTCAGCACATGGAGAATGAACATAGTTGGGATTTTAACTTTCACTGAGAAAGATGCGGAAAGTATGAGCTTAGATTATGAGGATGCTTTGGTTTGTTTTGAGTCTAGGTTGCTCGAAAGATGTTTATGTCATAATTAATTATGGGTGCAATTGTATACCAAATGATTCAGTATGATCTTCGATTTTGATGTTTTGTCGAGCGGTTTAAATTATACTTTCTTTTGTAATTTGATATGTGTACTTGAATATGGAAAGACTCGGATATACACACATGAAGACATTTGCGCAGTCAATGGTTAATTGATAGATTGGGTCCATGGAGATTGAAGAAAGGTGGTACGAGACATCTGAGTGACCATTTGATGAGGAGCGTTAGAGTGTAGTCATGCATGAGTAGCGAACTAAGTAGAGCGAGCGTGAAGGATTACATAGGGAAAGAGTTAAGGTCACGATGCATTCAAGGTTGTAGAAGTTTGATAAGAAATGGTTAAGAAGTAGACTATGTAAGTAGATTGTGAAGAATGACATGAAAAGAAAGTCGAAGACTTATATTTGAAAGAGAAT
Organism: Boesenbergia rotunda; assembly: GCA_024364735.1. Lineage (NCBI taxonomy): Eukaryota > Viridiplantae > Streptophyta > Magnoliopsida > Zingiberales > Zingiberaceae > Boesenbergia > Boesenbergia rotunda. Next base: position 50,287 of record JAGFNQ010006085.1, read on the forward strand.
GAAAGATAGCATAGCCTAGGTTTTGGTGCATATGAGATGCAAGAAGTTTGATGAGAGATAGCTAGATAAAACGAGTAGAGATAGTTGTATAGTGAGTTGAGAGTTGAGAAAAATGCACCATGTTTTTTTGTCTGCATTCTCCTGCAAGGAATCAACAACTTGCACCTAAAACCTTGAATGCGTTCACGACTCTGCAGTCCTGGGCAAGGCTGTCTTGAACGTCTCTGGGAGGTGTGCGTTGTTGGACAGAAAGAAAGCTTAATAGACAAAAGTGATTCGAAATGATTCAAATTATTTAATAAACTTTTAAAAGTAATTTTATTTTAATTTGAAATGATTCAAATTATTTAAATTAAAAAAAAACTTTTAAAAATATATTAATTTTGATTCAAGTGATTCGAAATTTTTTAAATTTATTACTTGATTTTTAAAAACATGAATATATTAAATTATAATATAAGATGATCATATTCACACTAGACATTCCTTGTAGTCCATCCTAAAATCATATGAAAGAAGGTAAATTATAGGGACAGTTTATAGCCGATTGCTAAGTAGCTAGGGGTAGGAGGAGTTTTTTCCCTGAGAGTATGTATCCATCGGGAATTAATTTCTATTCCATTGTAATAAATTTGTCATTTTCTAACTAATTGGGTATCCTAGTGGGAACCATATGCTATATATTTATTGGAAATGGGAATGGAAAAGAGGTGAAGAAGAAGGAACTCCATTGTAAATGACATTTTAATCCAATATTGGGAGTTTTAAGACATTGGTTGGTGTAAATTATGACACATGCATTGATATTGTGAACAAATATAAGAGAAGAGGCTTACTCTCATGTGTGGGTGCACAGAGGTGCAAAACTAGTGCCCAGATTGCACTCCCTAAGTTGACTTATGTTTGAGCATGACTCGCGCACATTGAATGTTGAATCGATCAAGATAAAATTTGCCCAAGTAGATTAACTAACATTTTGCCATGTGATTAATCTTTATGTTCAAATGAAACAGATAAATTGATGATTAATGGAAAATCTATAACCACCAAGCGGTTGGAGGCAATGAAAGAACATTTTTTCGTCATTCAAAGCAGCGAAGGCATGGAGCTATGGTGCAGCGGAAAGACAATTAGTTGTCATCCCAGGCATCTGCAGTTGGATCCCTAGCTACGGTGTATTTTCCAATAATTTTTTCTCTAAATGGAACGCGAACCGTGGGACGCTGGACTTCTGGACCGCCCGCCACGAGCACTTCTCGATTTTACCCTAGTGACCGGTGGGAAATTTCTGTGGGGCCGAGTCGATTGCCTGAGGTTGGAAAAATCTCCTTAATCATTCCTATGAAAGGAGGTCATAGCCTTGAGAGTAGATTGATGCTAGATATTTTCGAAAAGAAATTCCTCCACTTTTGTTTCCTCTTTCTTTTTGTTGTGCGCTTGTTCGACCAAGTGTCTTGGCAAACGTCTCAACCAAGTGTCTCGGCAAGTGTCTCGATTGAACATCTCAGTAGACAACTTAGTTTGGTGTCTCAACCTCGTGTCTCGGCAGACATCTCGACCAAGTCTCCAGGTAGCCTAGCCTTCCAAGCAGCCCCTCGGTAGCATGAGATTATCAGTTCAGGTCATTTCAACAAGTCTAAAGTTATATATTTTTTTAAAATTTATTTCAATTCAGCAACTATTTTTGTAATCTCCAACAAGTAATCTTCATTTTAGAAGTTTGTTGATCAATCTTAAAACAAATTCGGTTCTATAGAGATTGCCAGAGCAAGTGTTGAGATGCAACAAACTCATCACATGAAAGCTTCCTCTACACCAATTAGAAATGTTCCAATCAATCACGGGGGAATGCTTCAATCAAGCGTTGGTAGTAGAAGGTGCTCTATCTGACCACGCTAAATCTGACTTAGTTCATAACCGAGGAGCCTCCCAAGATGCTGAGGATACTACTGATGTCCAGACCAACAGTGTAGTGGAGGCTTGGACTCATTCCGAGTACCTATACCGAAACTACATCCTCAACAGTCTTGCTGACTTGCTATACGGTGTATAGCATGAAGAGAACGACTAAAAGCTCTGGGAGTCCATAGACAAGAAGTACAAGATAAAGGATGCAGGGGCCAACAAATTTATTATCGGTCGATTCCTAGACTATAAGATGGTTCACTGCAAGATTGTGATCAACTAAGTCCAGGAGTTCTAGGTAATTCTGCATGAGATTCATTTGGAAAGTATAGTTCTGTGTGAAACCTTCAAGGTGGCGGCAATTATTGAGAAGCTATCTCTCTGCTGGAAGGACTTCAAAAACTCCCTAAACTATCAGTAGAAGGAGATGAATGTGGAAGCACTTATTGTTAGACTTTGAATTGAAGAAGACAACAAAAGTTCTGAGAGAAAGTTGTGTAGGTCCCGTGCAAGCTAGTTTGAAGGGGTGAATAGCCCTGCAAATATAAATTCGATCATTTGTACTTTCTTTGCAATGATAGACAAATTAGTTAAATAGTTAAATCAAGTACGAACAATATAAAAGAAAAGAGGCTAGCAGATTTTTACTTGGTTGCAACCAAAGTAGTCGCTAATCCAAGATAGTTAAAAGCAGTACTAAAATACTCCTTCGTTGTAGGCGAAAAAACCTCTTACAATCTTTAGAAAGCTTATAGAAAGACTAGGAAATTAAATACAAGTCATTGTTATATAATCCTAACTCTGGGGGACTATTTATAGCCCCAAAACATAAGTTATCGTTGTGCTAACGTGGCATTGTGGTGCCTTAATTGTGATCTGAGACGTCTCAATTGGATAAGTTTTATCTACGATAGCCAACGTTAACATTGGATAATTTTTGATCTGAGATATCTCAATTCTAACTCGAAACGCGTTAGTTCCAACTTAAGGTGCTTCCGGAATAAACTAAGGCGCCTCAGTTCTGCTTTTGTGTAGAACTCTATCCACTCAATTAAGGCACCTCCAAAGGCAATTGAGGAGCCTCAATTGACCATTTGGTCAAAGTCAACTCCCATATTGATTTTTTTTGTCTTCGTCCGCTTGGGTGATTTCTATCCATCCAGAGTTGAGCTCACCCAAATCTAACTCCGACCTTCTACTCGAACAGGATTCCTCCCCAATTTCTCATCCCTCGGACATCGCGCACACCCTTCTTGTCTATCGGTATACTCTTTCGCAGCTTCTTCATCCCTCGGATGCACTGAGCAGCTCCATTCCTCGTGTCATCCTTCTTACTCATTGCGTCTTCCGCTTGACTTTTTATACTACCAAGCTCCTGCACACTTAGACATGAGGATCAAACCAACTGTGACTTAATTTAACTCGTTGACTACATCAAAATTAATTCGGGGTATTTATAATCTCTCCTTTTTTTATGTACATTAACTCGAGTTACGTTAGGGTAAACCAAAATGCAAAATAACATTATTTAAAAAAACAACAACAAAAAATAGATTATGCATTTAAGTGAAAAAATATTACATTCAAGACCTCTCTTTAACTTAACTCTCAAATTTATCACCCTTTGATCATATAAAAAAAGGGATTTTGATAAAATATTACAAAAATTTAGAAAACATATTTGAAAATATTCTAAGGGGGAAAAACTAAGATATATATATATATATATATATATATATATGAGTAAAAAATTAATTTTTTCCTTTCTAGAGAAATAATTATGCAAAAAAAGATAATTTTGAAAGTAAATTCTCAAAAGTAGTTTGCTTCGCCAAAAATAATTCTTGATTTTTCTAAATATGTGTAATTCAATGAAGATTCATCAAAAATTTTAAATATATTTTTTGAGGAAAAATTCATAGATAATTAATTTTCAATCAAAAAATAAGAAAAAAATGTGTCCATGTGCCAAAATGATTAATATGATTATGAAAAAAAATCATAACCAAATAAATTTTGTATGTTTTAGAAAAATAATTTTTATTACAGAACTGAATTTTTGAAAAATAATATTGAAAACTAGATTTCGTATAAGACCCGAGAGGAAGCTAACTCCTTAAAATAGTCATATGAATCATAAGAAAAAAAAGATGAAGATAAACCAATTGAGTTTGAGCTCAAAGAGGTAAGGGAGCTAGGGTGGAAAAATTCTATGTAATCGATTTTATCACTTTTATATTGGAAAGTGAGTCACAAAGTTATTCAAAAATAGTAAGATCATTTTAGGGATATCACTGGAAAGATCTGAGATAGAATCTTTCTTGCAAAATCACTTGTAGAAACTTATGGATCTTCCTCCAAAAGTAAACCACTAGGTTGCAAGTGGATCTTCAAAAAGAAAACGAGATCAGATGACACAATTGATAAGTACAAGGCCAAATTTGTAATTAAAGGTAACCGACAATATGAATGCCTTAATTACTTTGATACGTATTCTCCGGTATTGAGAATAACTTCTATTAAAGTGTTGTTGACTATTGTCGCTTTATAGAATATGAAAATACATTAGATGGATATAAAAACAGTCTTTCTAAATAGAGAATAAGAAGAGAAAATTTATATAGTGCAATTTGAAGGGTTTCTATGCCAGGATATAAAAATAAGATTTGTTGATTGGTGAAGTTGTTATATGGTTTAAAACAAGCACCATAACAGTAATATGAGAAATTTGATAATACCATAAATGAATGTGGATTCAAAATTTATGAATGTGATAAATGTGTCTACACAAAAGCCACAAAAAATGACTGTCATCTTGTGCTTATATATAGATGACATACTTATCATTAGAGGTAATGATAAGATAATCAAATCCACTAAAGATATGTTGAACTCAAAATTTAACATGAAAGATATGAGCCTAGTTAATATGATTCTAGGAATTAAAATTCTTAGAATAGTAGGACTTGCTCTTAATCAGTCCCACTATGTAGACAAGATTCTTAAAAAATTCACCAAGGATTATACTGCATTGGCACGAATGTCGATAGATACTGTTGGTGCAGGGAGAACCAGATAATAGGAATCAACGTCTAGGGTTTCAATGTTTGACAATATACCTAAGTCTAGTAGTTTGACCAAGGGTCAATCCAAAAAGGACTTGATGTTTAGAATAAAGAAGTCTAGTCAAGTCAAGGTTAACTGGATGATTATCAAGGGAATGCCCTAGTAAGTGAAGCTAAGTGGTGAAGTCTTGGTGAGTGAAGTCAAGTGGTGAAAATTCTAGTAAGTGAAGCTAGGCCCTAGTGACTGAAGGTAGGCGGTGGAAGTCTTGGCCAGTGAAGTCCGGCGGTGAAAGACCTAGTGAGTGAAGCTAGACCCTAGTGAGTAAAGATAGGCAGTGAAAGTCCTGGTGAGTGAAGCCAGGTGGTGAAAGTCCTAGTGAGTGAAGCTAAGCCCTAGTGAGTAAAGTTAGGTGGTAAAAGTCCTAGTGAGTGAAACTAAGGTGAAATTCTAAGGAGTAAATCTTATGTGGTAAAGTCTTGGAAGATTAACTTCAAACAAAAGTTAAGCCTAGTAGGTCAGGTAGACATACATGAGTGCGACTCGATCCTAATGGATTGACTCTTAGGTGGTAAACTTGGAGGAGGAACCTTCTAGCAAAAGATAAACCTAGTAGGTCAGGTAGACTTACAGGATTAAGTGTATAGGTTACTTGCTTGTTGTTGTATGGTTGTTTTGTTGGTGCCGGAAGCACCAAGATCGAACTTGAGTTTTGATAATGGTAAAGGGTTCATAAGTTAAGGTTATCTTGTGATCTAATGAAGTTGTTTAAGTGCACAGGAAAAGTTCTAGGTAAACTATGCACGAAGTCCTGATTCAAGGAATTGGGCAATAAGTCCTGGCCAAGGGCTGGACACCTAAGTCCTGACAAGGGTTGGGCAATAAATCCTGGTCGCGGACTAGGCACGAAGTCCTGATTCAAGGAATTGGGCAATAAGTCCTGGCCAAGGGCTGGGCACCGAAGACCTGACCGAGGGTTGGGCAATAAGTTCTGGTCACAGACTGGGCACGAAGACCTGATCCGGAAGATTGGCCAAAAGTCTAACCGGAGGAGCCGGTTGGCAAAAAGGTAAATTCTCCTGAGAGGTGTAGGTGAGGACGCGTTCCCCGTAGGAGGGAACATTAGACATCAATTCGACCTAAGGTTCCATATTCGAAGAACCAAGACAACTCAGACTGTTTTATGGACTTAACTTATATATTATTTGTGTTTTGGAACTAATTCTGGTTGCAGGAACAAAGGCTGAAGTTCACTGCTTCCCAGGCACCTGAATGGAGTCAAGCGCCTGATCATACAAGCGCATGTATGGTGGTAGGCGCCCAAGAAGGTTTTTTTTCCAGAGTTTGTGAAGCTGAGCTGCCACGTCATCATGAGGCACCCGTGACCATACAGGCGCCCCAGTCTTCCCAGGCACCCCAGTTAAAGGGATAAGCGCTTGCCAAGTCTGCGGATGAGGATTCGCGCAGTGAGGCCACGTGTCAGGCGCCCCCTTCAACACAGGCACCCAAGAAGCCTGTATATAAGGGGTTCACCCCATTGCTTCCAGAAACACAATTGCTTCCAACGAAATCTTTCAAGCGCTCTACTCCAAACACTCCGTGCCCAAGTCTCAAGCGCCAACGACGACCCGTGGCTCCGATCTCCGAATCTTTCTCTGGTCGTCAGTAAATTTAATTTACGTGCTTAAATTAAATTCTGTATTCGTGTACTTTAAACTTGTATTACTTTTGCGAAATATAGAATTGCCCAACGTAAACGGTTAAGGACCGTGGGCCTTGGAGTAGGAGCCGATCTAGACTCCGAACTAAGTAAAAGAAAATCATGTTAGTATTGTTTTGAATTTTCCGCTGCGTAATTACTCTTATTTTTTTCGAAAAAGATTTTATCGATATTCACCCCCTTTATGGATTATAAACGATCCCACAATTGGTATCAGAGCGGGTGGCTCAAATCTGGTGCAACCACCGATTGAGCGATTTTTCAGATTTCCATTTTAAAATATTTTTTTCATTCGTAATTTTCTCGTTCATCGAGGTTGGTGCATCACCACTCGATTTTTAATTATTATTCTTTGCTACCGCACTATTAATCTAAGACTTAGTCTTGGAACAAGTTTCTTTTTGGAAATTTATTTTTTAGATTAAGTTCTATGACCAATCAAGAATGGAACAGTGTTCGTCTACCGCACTTCTCCGAGGAGAATATCAGTAATTGGAAAGATCAAATGGAATCTCACCAGAAGGCCCATATGGACATATGGATGATGATCCAATCAAGATTCACTTTCCCCACAGAAGATGGATCATCAATTGCGTGGGACAAATTGGATGAACCAATGCTCAATAAGATTGAGACAGATGTAAAGGCGACTGTAATTCTACAATGTGGCCTAACCAAAGAACAACTCAAACTGGTCGGGTTATTCAAATGTGCTAAAGAAATATGGGAGAAACTAATCAACCTACATCAAGAGAACTCCGACATCGAGCTCGTAGAAGGGGTGCTATCCGAATCATCAGAAGAATCAGATGAAGAAGAAGAAGATCAGGTAAGCTATCTTGCACTCTCGGCTCAAGCACATGTAGCCGAGATAGAATCGGTACCTGACTTCGAAATTGACTCCAGACTAGAATCAGAAGATGAGTATGCTAAAACAGAATCCTTACCTAACTTTGAATTTTTCTCAGAATTAGAATTACATAAGCAAACTAATACTACAATGTAACGCTCCAAAATTTCCATTTTTAGTTCTTAAAGTTCTTAGAATTATTTAAAAATGGTTTAGAAATATTCTAGATATTTTTAGGGATTTTTAGAATATTTTTATGGAATTTTCCGAGTCCATTTAGTATATTTAAAAAAGGAAAAACGTTTAAGGGCAGCAGGGGGTTCGAACCCGCGACCAGCAGGGAACCAGAAACGCGCGCAAACCAGCTGGGCTAGGGGTATCAAGCACAACAAGGGACGGAGAGAACTCTATTTAAGGTATAGTTAAGTTAATCCGCCCTTAAGTATAAATAGATAGTTAAAGAGAGAAATTTTATTTCTCTCCTCTCCAAACCCTCACCATCCGCCGATTCCTCTCCCTCTCCTCTCTTGGGCGACGCCGACCAACATCAAGGCCAAGGAGGGCTGGCCAAGACTTTTCTCCAAGAGATAATCTTATATTCGGGATCCCCGCGACGAGAGGAACGCGTAGGCGCGAAGAATTCTCCGAGATCTCAAGTTTCTTCCGAGTCCTAGACGTCAATCTTGGTTGTAAGTCCAAGATATCAAGGTAAGTACTGCTCACCTGCAGTAAGAGGCGGTTTTTCCGCAAGAATTTCCCTTAAAAGTTTTTAAAAGAGATATTTCCTTTTTGTTTAAGTTTTTGCATGTGATCTTAGTTCATTATATGCTTGTATAAGTTTGATTAAGCACCCTATGTGAGATTAGGGGCTAAGAAAGTTATGAGAAAAGAAAAGAGAAGATAAAGATAAGAAAAGAAAAGGCCAAGGCCTTAAGAAATCCCCAAAAGTCAAGACTTAGGGATTTTAGCACGCAAGGTGCTCGAGAAAATGCCAAGGCATTTACAGATAAGAAAGAAAAGAAAGAAAAGCTATTTTATTTTCTAAGGCCAGTACCCGGCGTCCAAGGGCGTCGTTAAAGAAATTCAGGTGTCCAATTCCAAGGTCTTGGCCCTGGTAGACCAAGGTCTGCTCTATTAGGATTGGTGGCTCGCTACCCCAACCTTTTAGGGAACGCGCATATGAGATGGTACTTACGTCTTCAGTAGATCCAAGTGATTATTATTTTCAAGTATATGCTTTAGCAAAGTTTCGAAAATTTAAAGAGTTTTCAAAAAGTTAAAGAATAGCTAAAGATTCCAAGTTGAGCCAAGAAAAGTAAAATGAGATTTATTATTGCTTGAGTATGCATGTTTTGAGTTATACATGTTCTTAGTTTCCTTTCAAGCATATTAGTATCTCATATGATTTTCAGTTTGATCTAGAAGCATGTTTGCATATTTCGAGTTTTTGTGAGCTAGATAGTACTTACTAAGCTTTTTGCTTACTAGTTGCATTTTCCTCTTATTGCAGATAAAGGTAAAGGCAAGCAATTCTGAAGGAAGACGACGAGGCGGTGCTGAGTAGAGTGTGTGTGGTGGCTGATTATGGAGAGATCTTAGGCACAAGACAATTTAGTTATTTAATTCACAATGTTATAGTTCATTTGAATTTCAAGTTCTTGCTTTATAAAGTTTAGCGAACATTTGAGTTTTGGACAGTTTTACATGCTCAATTTCTTAGAGTAAAGATTTCATGTCATTTCATTTAGCTTATATATTCTTATGCTTGCATTGGATGAGTGGAAATGTGAGTAGATGGAGATATTGATACTTTGTTAGAAAATAGACGCATGTGCCAAGATAGTATCAAATTCTCTTTGAATTAAGTTTCATTGCTTAAAAATGCTTAGAAAAGTTGCATTCACATTTCATAATGCTTTAGCAAGGTTATAGAACATGCATTTGGTGTTATGTATGCATAGGAGTCAAGATTGGTACAAACTCTAGTGTTAAAGTTCATATATCTTGAATAGTTTATTTTCTTCCGCAAGAGTCCAAATTTCAAGTTTATGGATTCGTTTTGATTGGCTAAACTCATTAGAAAACTGACATAGAGTATAGAAATGACATCATAGTATTATATGGCTCGAAAATACATGATTGGTGGACCTTTGAAGCAAGTGCCGAAACCTGTAATTCAGATCACAGGCCTATCAGTCGACTGATGCAGTATCAGTCGACTGATACCTGCAGTTTGAGTTGGGCGAGGCAAGCAACAAGTGTACCAATTGCGAGTTTTCGGGATGGTAAGAGTGATATGTTAATATGTATGATTGCTTGAGTTAGAATATGATTGTTAGATGAATTTAAAAGTTTAAAAAAAAAAAAAGAGATTTCCGCATTTTTAGTCATGTATCAAAAGTAGAAAAGTAGAGAGAAGTAACGATCCGTCTGAAGGTAGAGAAGGCGGGTCGCTACACTACAATGGTCGAGAAAGGTATACATTTGTTGCAGGGAAAACTCCAGGAATATCTCGGAAGAAGAAGACACTTCAAGCCACCTGGGACGAATCATCCTCGGAAGAAGAAAAAGAAGCTCCGCCCTCAAACCTCCTCGCGTTGACCGCCTCGGAAGACATCGACTCCGGAACGGAATCAGAACCGGATGAAGACGTCGGCACCGGAAAGCTCTCGATCTCGGAGGACGGACGGATTACGGTAAGAGGTTATCCTGAATCTGAATTTTCCGATCTCATTTCATATTTGTCACACAAGTTGGCAAAAGCCAACATCCGGGTTGAAACCCTCCGACAGGAAGTCAAACTCCTGAAAGAGGAAGTCAACTCGAGTTCCTCGACCGAGTCAGTTCAAGAAGGAAACTCAACTCAAGTTCAAAAGCTTGAGGAAGAGAATTCCTCCTTGAAAACTCAAGTCAAGGAATTCAGAGTCGCATTGGAACGATTCACTTCGGGTTCCAAGAAGCTTGACATGATTCTTGGAAAACAGAAGTCAGTTCTAAATCGATCCGGACTAGGCTATCAAACCAACTCGCGACAACGCTCTTACTATTCCATATTGAGCCAACCTAGATCCCGAATCTAAGCATGGGTCCCAAAGCTAAGTTTGAATAAACAAGATGGACCAAACTAATATTGGATCTCCAAGGACAAGATTCACATCTTGCTTAACCCTTATCGAGGCTTCAGTCCAGGGGGAGCTAATATAAAAACTATTTTTATACTTAGATGTTTTTTTTAATTGCTTGTTTCTTGTTTATTTCATTTTTTCGTAATTTTATTATGCTTAGATTCAGGAATGGTTAGTTAAGGACAAAAGACTTACTTGAAACTTAAACAACATAGTATTAGGTGGAGGTGAGATGATAGTACATTAAGGAAACCTTTCTAAAAAGTCAAGTAGGGTAAGACGTACCCTATTTGGTCTGTTTAGTCCGGTGGAACTTGCCGAAGCTACCTCTCCAAATATTTAGCTAGTTAGACCAAAATTTCTCAAGAAGTAATTTGAAAATGAATTTTCGGTAAAAGGCTATGTCAAGGAAAGGATTGTTGATCCAATAAGGCTACGACCAAAGAAGGCCTCTGTGCCTCGCCAAGACCTGGAAGCCGATTATCGAAACTCACTTTTAAATTACTATTAGATAAATTTGAATCTACCACAAGTTTTAATTAAATCTTAGATTAAACATTAATTCAAAGATAAAAATTAATACATCTCACAAAATAGATAAGGAAATCTGTTTTGTTACTTAGAATTGGGTGAGATGTCTACCTAATAATGTAGTTCAACCCAACCAACCAACATTTTTCAAAAATAATTCAACATTTTTCAAAATTAAATCTATATTTTTCAAAATTAACTAATTCAACATTTTTTAAAATTAAATCTACATTTTCAAAAATGGACTCTTCAACACTTTTTAAATATAATTCAACATTTTTCAAAATTAATTTCCTACACCTTCAAAATTAATGCTACACTTTTAAAATTAATTCTACACGTTCATCTAATAGTTTTCACATTTTCAAAATTAATTCAACTAATACTGAAAACCTGTCTCACAAAAATCATAAGGTCAACATGCTTGATAACGTTAGATGTGGGTGAGACAGATTAGGTAGTAAAATTCAATTCAATCTATCCTTACCTCGACATAAATGGATCCAAATCAAACATACTTTATGTGTAGAAACATAAATATTTGGACCAATGGATGTTGGATAGTGGATGCTCCAGACACATGACTGGGGATAAATTGAAGTTCACCAAAATCAAGTTCAAAAACCTAGGCTCAGTGACATTTGACAACAATGTCACACTTAAAGTAATTGAGCCAGGTAACATTGAACTTAACTCTGACTTTATTATTAAAAAGGTGTTATGGGTAAAAACTTTAAGTTTAATTTACTTTGCATTAGCCAACTTTGTGATACTGGTTATGTGGTTACCTTCACCAATTCTGACTGCCTGATTAGGAATCTACAAGACTCAGAAGTAACACTTAAAGGTAGTAGGAAAAATAATGTTTACACGATCAATCTACCCGTAATACCTAAATATTTTCTAACTCAATTTGAAGAAACCAACCTTTGGCATAGAAGACTAGGTCACACCCATACTAAATTAATTTCAAAAATAACTCAACTTGGATTGGTTAAATGTGTACCTAAAATTAAAAACTTTGAAAATACCATCTGTAATTCATGTCAACAAGGTAAACAAACCAAATCAACTGACAAACCAACTCAGTCAGACTTAACCCAAGCCACACTTGAGCTCCTACACCTAGACCTATTTGATTCACATGGAGCCAAGTCACTAAGCGGGAATCAGTACTGCTTAGTAATCATTGATGACTACTCTAGGTTTACCTGGGTTAGGTTCTTAAAAACTAAAGATGAAACATTTAACTCATTTAATAATTTGTCCAAAATGATAGAAAATCAAAATGAAACAAAAATTAAAAGACTTAGGAGTGACCATGGGGGAGAGTTTGAAAATAAGGGATTTGAGGAATTTTGTAAAATTAATGGGTACGTCCATAAATTTTCATGTCCTAGAACTCCCCAACAAAATGGAATAGCTGAGAGAAAGAATAAAACTCTTCAGGAAACCGTTAGGACAATGCTCAACGAACATAACCTAACTAATTAATTTTGGGCAGAGGCGGCAAATACAACCTATTATATACAAAATAGGGGCTTAATAAATAAAAGACACAACAAGACCCCCTATGAAATTTATTAGCTCAGATGATCAAATTTACATTATTTAAGGGTTTTTAGGTGCAAAGTACATATTTTGAACACTAAGGACTACCTAGGTAAATTTCAATCAAAATCAAGCCCAGGGACCTTTTTTGGATATTCAACAACACGTAGAGCATATAGGGTTTACAATAGACAAATCCATAAAATTGAAGAAACCACAAACTTAATATATGATGAAGAAATTGAAACAAAACCTATTGACAATCAAAACCTAAACAATTCAAATCTTAATCAAATAGATATTGAACAATTAATTGAACCACTAACTGAACTATCAATTGAACCAACTACTGAGACATCAACTGAACCAATAGGTGAACCAACCCAAGTAGTTGAACTAATCGCTAAACCAAACCTACCAGCTGGACCTGAGGCTGAACCTAGTTCTAGGAGAACAAAGAAGCCCAGACTCAATAATCCATCTGACCAAATCTTGGGTGATCCAACCTTAGGAGTCAAAACAAGGTCCTCTTATAGAAATCTTAGTTAAATTGCTCTAATTTCAAAATTAGAACCTAATACTATAGAAGAAGCCCCACCTGACCCAGATTAGATCATAGCAATGCAAGAAGAACTAGCCCAATTTGAGAGAAACCAAGTCTGGGAGTTAGTACCTAAACCTGAAGGTAAGTCAGTTATAGACACTAAGTGAGTATTTAGAAACAAGCTAAATGACCAAGGGGAGATTGTGATAAACAAAGCCCGCTTGGTAGCTAAAGGGTTTAGTCAAGTCGAAGGGTTAGATTATGATGAAGCCTATGCCCCCATAGCCAAACTTGAATCAATTAGGATGTTACTAGCTTTTGCAGCCCATAGAGGTTTTAAACTATACCAAATGGATGTTAAGTCTGCCTTTCTTAATGTTGGTGCAGGAAGCACCATATCGAACCTTGTTTTGATATTGGCAAAGGATTCAAAGTAAAGTATTATTTGTGATCTAATAAAGTTACTCAAGTGTGCAGGAAAGTCCTAATTAATCTAGGCAAGAAGTCATGGCGAGGGCTGGCACCTAAGACCTGGCAAAGGGCTGGGCACGAAGTTCTGGCAAGGGGCTGGGCACCGAAGACTACTCGGAAGGTG
>JAGFNQ010006085.1:64390-79653 GCA_024364735.1 Boesenbergia rotunda
CTGTAGCGACCCGCCTTCTCTACTTCAGACGGATCGTTACTCTATCTACTTCTTGACTCTAATGCATGACTAAGAATGCGGAAATCTTTTTTTTTTCTTCTCAAATTTTAAATCTATCTATGATATACTAACTCTAATAGTCATGCATGATACAATGGCATACTTCTTTACATCTATAGGGCTTTTCTGCAATGGTACCAGTCGACTGCTATCTGACCAGTCGACTGGTATCGGCCACAGAAAGTTTCTGGGCGCGGCACCAGTCGACTGGCCTCTTGGCAGTCGACTGGTGTATCGGACAGACGCTACTGCTCGATAGGGCAGTCGACTGGTTCTGAACCAGTCGACTGGCACGCCTGAAACTGAAATTTTCAGATTCGAAACTTAGTTTCAAAACTCCACCAAACACATACTTTTGAGCCATACAAAGTCATGACACCATTTCTATACTCTATACTAGTTTTCTAAATAATTTAGCCAATCAAAACGAATTCATAAACTCGAAATTAGGACTTTTGCGAGATTTAGCAAGTTATGAAAAACTATTTAAACTTTAGGCTAGAGTTTGTACCAAACTTAACTTCTAACCATTTAAACTCATCATGCAAGATTCTATAACATTGCTAAAACATCATGAAATGAGAAAGCGACTTTTCTAAGCATAATTGAGCAATAAAACTTGATTTAAAAGGGAAACTAGTCCTATCTTTGGCACATGCATTAATAACTCCAATAAAGTATCAATATCTCAAACTACTCACACTTCTACTCATCCAATGCAATCATAAGGATATGTATGCTAAATGAAATGGCATGGGATCTTTATTCTACGAAATTGAGCATGTAAAACTATCCAAAGCTTAAAAGTTCGCTAAAACTCCATAAAGCAATAACTTGGAATTTGAATAAACTTAAACATTGCAATTCAAATAACTAAATTGTCTCGTCTCAAGGATCTCTCCAAAATCAGCCACCACACACACGTCGCTCAGCATCGCCTTGTCGCCTTCCTTCAGAATTGCTTGTCTTTACCTTTACCTACAGTAAGAGGAAATGCATCTATAAGCATAAAGCTTAGTAAGTACTATCTAGCCCACAAAATCTCGAAATGTGCAAACATGCTTCTTGAATAATATGAAATCACATGAGATACTTATATGCTCGAAAGGAAACTGAACTAAACATGTATAACTCAAAACATGCATACTCAAGCATTAATAAATCTCAACTTGCTTTTCTTGGCTCAACTTGAAACTTTAGCTATTCTTTAACTTTTTGAAAACTCTTTAAACTTTAGAAACTTTGCTAAAGCATATACTTGAAAATAATAATCACTTGGATCCACTGAAGACGTAAGTACCATCTCATATGCGCGTTCCCTAAAAGGTTGGGGTAGCGAGCCACCAATCCTAATAGAGCAGACCTTGGTCTACCAGGGCCAAGACCTTGGAATTGGACACCTGGATTTCTTTAACGACGCCCTTGGATGCCGGGTACTGGCCTTAGAAAATAAAATAGCTTTTCTTTCTCTTCTTTCTTATCTGTAAATGCCTTGGCATTTTCTCGAGCACCTTGCGTGCTAAAATCCCTAAGTCTTGACTTTTGGGGATTTCTTAAGGCCTTGGCCTTTTCTTTTCTTATCTTTATCTTCTCTTTTCTTTTCTCATAACTTTCTTAGCCCCTAATCTCATATAGGGTGCTTAATCAAACTTATACAAGCATATAATGAACTAAGATCACATGAAAAATCTCAAACTAAAGGTAAATGTCTCTTTTAAAACTTTTAAAGGAAATTCTTGCGGAAAAACCGCCTCTTACTGCAGGTGAGCAGTATTACCTTGATATCTTGGACTTACAACCAAGAACGGCGTCGGAGGTTCGAGAGAAACTTGAGATCTCGGAGATTTCTTCGCGCCTACGCGTTCCTCTCGTCGAGACGAACGAAACGCTCTAATCCTCCTTGCTTCTTCCTTGGCCGGCGCCCCCTTAGAGGAGGAGAGGGGGTGGTGTTGGCGTCGCCCAAGAGGGGGAAAGGTCGGCGTGAGGGTTTGGAGAGGAGAGAAATAAAACTTCTCTCTTTAATCATCTATTTATACTTATGGGGCGGATTGACCTAACTACTCTATAAATATATTTCTCTCCAACTTTCGTTGTGCTTGATACCCTAGCCCAGCCGGTTTCGTGCGCGCCTGCTCTCCTGGTGGTCGCGGGTTCGAACCCCCTGCTACCCTTAAACGTTTTTCTTTCTTTTTTTTTTTTAAAATACTAAACGGACTCGAAAATTTCCATAAAAATATTCTAAAAATTCCTTAAAATATTTAGAATATTTCTAAACCATTTTTAAATAATTCTAAGGACTTTAAGAACTAAAAATGGAAATTTTGGGACGTTACAGGAACCAGTTAGTAAAAGGTTAACTCTCCTGACAGGAGTAGGTGAGGACGCATTCCCCGTCGAGGGAACCGTAGGCGTCGGTTCGACTTAGGGTTCCATTTGGGAGACCCGAAGTCAGAACCAAGACAGCTACGGCTGTAAATACTAACTAATATTCTTGCTTTGTTTGTTTTTTGAACTAACCTTGTATGCAGGGACCGAAGGAGTGTGTGTCTGCAGCTCAGAACGCCCCAAAGAAGAGGGGCAGGAAATTGGGCTAGGCGCCCGGGAGGTCCCGGGTGCCCAAGGTTAAAGGCAAAACAGAAAAGAACAAGAATCGCTTCGAAACCACACTGGGCTAGGCGCCCTGGAGGTCCCGAGTGTTGGACCGGTGCCGTCGATTGAGGGGGGGTGAATATCGACCGTTGAAAACTTTCGTGAAACCTTCGTAGAACTTTCGATCTACTCAGAGCGTTAGTGCAGCGGAAAATAAAACAGAAAAAGAAATAACAATACAATGACACAGCGGGATTTTTACTTGGTTCCCGACCCCCTCAGGGTCAGTACATCTAAGGCCTATGCACGGGAACGCCCGTCCACTATTGGTCTCCTTCCCGGACTTTCCGGAGGCGGAGAAACCCAACTTACAGTGCAAGATTACAATCAAAAGATAAATAAATTAAATGCGGTACAGTAAAATCAAACCGAACAAACAAGATCTGAAACTCGGCCGATCTGGACCTCCGAAGTGCCGCGCACTTCCTCCTGGAGCCTCCCGGTCGTAGAGCCTCATCTTTAGCGCATTGTCGTCGGTCAGAGTGATCAAAATAGCACTTGGCAGTTGTTGTTGAAATAGAGGGGTCGAAGCCCCTTATATAGGCCTCCTGGGGGCGCCCCGATAAACCCGGTCAACTCTTATCCCTGCGCCGACCTCGCCGCAGATGATAGAACCTTTGGCCAGGGCACCCCGGACCTCTCGGGCGCCCTCATGGAGGCTTATCGGTGTTTCAGACTCGAAACAACAAGTACAGGTTTGAACCCGGGCGCCCCGGACGTTCCGGGCGCCCCGCTTGACACCTATTCTGCTTACATCACAAACTGCACTTTTTCCTTCTTTGTTCCGGGCGCCCCCATCACTCTGGGCGCCTCCAATCAAGGTCTTAAACCCAAGACTGGGTTTTACCCTCTGATCTGGGCGCCCCCAACACTCCGGGCGCCCGGATTGGCTGTTTTATAGCCTCTTGGCTGCTTTGTCTCTGGTTCTTGGTACCTGTAAGATACACAAACACAAAGCAAATATACATATAATATTAGGCTTGCCGACTTGGTTTGGACTTCGGATTTCCACGAAACCCTAGGTCGAACCGGCACAAGTTCCCATCCCCGAGAACTTGCCCTTCACCTACTCCTTTCAGGAGATGGTTGCCACCCAGTCCTTCGGGTGGACTTTTGCTTAGCTTCCGATTACTCCGGATCTCGAGACACCCGAGCTCCGACTCGTCTCTACTCCTGTCCTTAGTCATCGCTCAGCTAAGTTGCTCAGTCCCTTGGACCAAGACTTCATTACCTAGCAGTCCTTCACCAGGTGCCTAGCAGTCCTTCGTCAGGTCTTCATTCCCTAGCAGTCCTTCGCCAGGTGCCTAGCAGCCCTTCGCTAGGTCTTCTATGCCTAGCAGCCCTTCGCTAGGTGCCTAGTAGCCCTTCGTTAGGTCTTCTACGCCTAGCAGCCCTTCGCTAGGTGCCCAGCAGCCCTTCGCCAGGTCTTAGGGTATCGATGCCTAGCAGCCCTTCGCTAGGTGCCTAGCAGCCCTTCGCTAGGTGCCTAGCAGCCCTTCGCTAGGTCTTAGGGTTTCAATGCCTATTAGCCCTTCACTAGGTGCCTAGCAGCCCTTCGCTAGGTTTTAGGGTTTCAATGCCTATTAGCCCTTCACTAGGTGCCTAGCAGCCCTTCGCTAGGTCTTAGGGTTACGATACCTAGCTTAACTAGGACATTTCTTCAACTTAGGTTACTTCTCCTTTGCTCCCCTTTCTCTGTTAATTGTATCACTGACTTAAGTGTATTGTCAAACATTAAAACACTTAAAGGAGAACATCATTGATGCAACTTGCACCAACAATCTCCCCCTTTTTGATGTTTGACAATAACTTAAGTTTGATTGGCTGAAGGGGCTAACTCACTATCCCTGGGAAAAAACAAAAAATGATATAATTTTTGAAACTACATTTTTGATTTTTGGGAGAAAATTTTTCTAACATAAGCACACACCTCTCCCCCTTTGTCATACATCAAAAAAACAAGAAAATACTTGCACCAAAAATGAAATGCAAGCACAAGTACAAGTAGGTCACACTTACCTAAGAATTATTTCATAGGTACAAAAAAATGCAAGTACTTTTGAAAGATTATATAATTTTTGAAAAATATAAGTACCTTCGAAAAATGTATTGAATTCTTGAACAATTAAGTACTTTTTGGAAAATGCATAATTTTTTGAAAAAAGAATGCTATTTTGGAAAATATAAATATTATGCATATTTTGCAAGTACTAACTTTTTTTTTTAAAAAAAGGTGAAACTTTGAAAAATCTAAGTAATATTTGAAACATAGTATTTTACTTGACTAGGCTTCTTTTCCAGTCTGACATAATCCTAGAAAACCTTGTTAACTGCAAGGACATTTTCCTAAGTGTCCTGGAAATTCTTCAAACTCAAGTAAATATTAACAAAATTTTGCAAAAAAAATGATAGTACTTTTGAAAATATATGCTAGTGAATTTTGAAAAATGTGTGAACTTTTAAAAACCCAATCTTTTACTTGACTTGGTTTATCTTCCAGTCTGACACCATCCTGGGAAACCTTGTTGACTACAAGGATATTTCCTAAGTGTCCTGGAAATTCTCCAACCCAAGTAAACATTATTTCAAAAATAATTTCATAAGTCACACATATTCTAACAAATAGAATAATAGTATTTTGAAAGACTTAGATTTTGAAGATATGAAAACATGTTATTAAATAATTCTTTTAATATGACCTTCCCCTAAACTTGACTCAGTCCTGGGAAGCTTGTTGACCACAAGTACTCTTCCTCTGAGTCTTAAGGTTTGATTCAGATTAACAAGAAATATTTAACAAAAAAATTGAATAATTACCAGAAAAAGATTTCTGAAATTCTTCTTTTGACTCAGACTCCCCCTAAATTTGACACATCCTAGGAGTTCTTGAAAATCATGAAGTGGACGTTTCCTCTGTGTCTTTAGGGTTTATCAAAGTCAACGAAACAGTTTAATTTTTGAACATATAATTTTTATAACATAAACCCTTTTTCAAAACACAAGTAATAATGATTTAAAGCACAGTTTTTGAAAAGTATTTTTCAAATGATAGTAATGTTTAAAGTGCAATTTTTGAAAACCATTTAAAAAGAATGAAAAGCACTCCCCCTGTACCCGATACCGTTTGACTCTAAGTGCCTTAAGGAACTTTAGTGTTGTCCTAATAGGCTTGTGTCTAATTGAGTGAGTCAAACAATTTTTTGAAAAGAGATATTTTTGAAAAATGTATAATATGTATAATCAATCAGACAAGCATGAATTCCATAAAAATATTATTATGTTGAAGCACTATTTTGAAAATATATTTTTAGGAAAATATTCTAACAATTTTGAAAAATAATTTTGAAAAATATTTTTTAATTCATTAGTCCGTAACATCTCACCCATTTTAGATGTATCAATACAACAAGCATGGTTGCCTTATAGGCATATTGTGAGATGCTTGAATCATTTTTCTTAATTTATTAACTCTAAGATTTAATTGAAACTTGTGTTAGATTTGAATTTGACAAGAAGTAATTTGAATTTGAATTTCAAAAATTGGCTTCCAGGTCTTGACGAGGCACTAGGCCTTTTTTGGCCGTAGCCTTATTGGATCATCAACCCTTTCCTTGACAAAGCCTTTTAATGAAATTTCATTTTCAAAATTACTTTTTGAAAAATTCTGGTCTAAATAGTTTGGGTCTTGGATCAGTAGCTTCGGCTAGTTTCACCAGTCTAAAGAGACCAAGTAGAGTATACTTGACCTTATTAGAATTGGCTTTCCTAATGTACTATCATCTCACCGCCACCCAATACTAGGTTGATCAAATTTCAATTATTCTTTTTCCTATAGCCGTTCTAATATATGCATAAAATTTAAATATGAATGACATGTCATATAATTAAAAGAAGTAGCAAATGCATGACATGACAATTATGCATGAGTCAAACAATTCAAATCATTTTATTTAAGTTTCTAAAAATGTATCAAATTCCCGATTTGATACATGTCGTGTGAACCCGCGAATATGCCAACCCACTTTGACATATTTAATGTTATTAATTTTAATTGTTACAGTTTGGGTAAAATTTTATTTTAGTTTGAGTTTAAGTTATTTAAGATTTTAGTTGGATTCAGGTTAATTAAGAAATAATTGAAGTTAGAAATTAATTGATATTGAATTAATCTAAATTGAATTTAATTGATTCAATTAAGATTTAATTGAGTTTAATTGAATTAATTTGAATTTAATTAAGATTTAATTTGAATTTAATTTAGATTTAATTTGATTTGATTTTAATTTAATTTAATTTAATTAAGATTTAATTAATTTGAATTTGAATAATTAAGATTTAATTCGAATTTGAATAATTAAGATTTAATTCATTTGAATTTGAATAATTAAGATTTAATTAATTTGAATTTGAATAATTAAGATTTAATTAATTTGAATTTAAATAATTAAGATTTAATTAATTTGAATTTTTAAGGTTATAATGATTAATTAATAATTGTGGGTTTAAATTCATCATTTTCATTATTTCGAAAATTTCTTCTTCATCTTTATCTTTCTTTTCAAATTTTTCTAATAATTTTGATTTATTTAAATTTTTGTAATTTTTATTGATTATGGCCTTTATCTTAGAAAATTTTATCTCCTCATCAACATTAGATCTTTCAATATCCTCAGTATAGGTAGAGTAAATTGGGTCACTAGTTAAAGTTTTATAATAATATTCAATATTATCTATAATTAAGTTATTATCTAGGAGGATTTTATCTTCAAAATTATCCTCAGAATTATCTTCAGACATATCTTCAATATTTTTAAGAAATTCAAAATTAATCTCTAGATTATCCTTAAGATTTTCAGAATTAATATCTGGATTATCTTTAGGATTTTCAGAATTAATTTTACTAACTTCAGAGTTATATTTACAATTTTTAGATTCAAATTCGAATTTATACAATGGATTTTCAAATTTGAATTCATAATTATCTAAAGAATTTTCCAATTTGAATTCAGATTTATCCTTAGGATTTTCGAATTTGAATTCGAATTTATCCTTAGGATTTACGAATTTGAATTCAGATTTATCCTTAGGATAAAATTTATCTGAATTAGAATTATCAGAATTAATAATTTCAGAATTTATTTTAGAAATTACTGAGTTGACATTCTGGATTAAATAGTTAATTTTGGATATTTTACTCATATCTATATTTTCTAATTTGTCATGCAAAAAATTAATTTTACTATGCAATAAATCTAATTTATCAGAAAAATTAACTATATTATCACAAGGCAGTGTAGGAACTTGTAAAATTTTTGGAAGATAAATCTTACGTACCTTCGCTGGACACTTGTTTTTGTAATGTCCGTACTTCTCGCATTTGAAGCATCGTACGTGACTTTTGTCCCTCCGGCTTCCTAGCGCTGGTCCCTCCTTCGCCACCGGTGATGAAGATCGAGTCTTACGAGTAGGGCACTGATTTTGTAGTGCCCTCTCTCCCTGCACTTAAAACACGTAATATGAAATTTAAACATAGACATTTAAATAAAATATACCTGATTCACCCCTGAGCTCCCCCTCAACTCCTGGCGTCATTGCTCCGTCGGCGGTTAGTCCGATGAAGAGCGGCTCGGCTCTGATACCAATTGTTGGACCAGTGCCGTCGATAGAGGGGGGGGTGAATATCGACCATTGAAAACTTTCATGAAACCTTCGTAGAACTTTCGATCTACTCAGAGCGTTAGTGCAGCGGAAAATAAAACAGAAAAAGAAATAACAATACAAGGACACAGCGGGATTTTTACATGGTTCCCGACCCCCCAGGGTCAGTACATCCAAGGCCTATGCACGGGAACGCCCGTCCACTATTGGTCTCCTTCCCGGACTTTTCGGAGGCGGAGAAACCCGACTTACAGTGCAAGATTACAATCAAAAGATAAATAAATTAAATGCGGTACAGTAAAATCAAACCGAACAAACAAGATCTGAAACTCGGCCGATCTGGACCTCCGAAGTGCCGCACACTTCCTCCTGGAGCCTCCCGGTCGTAGAGCCTCGTCTTTAGAGCATTGTCGTCGGTCAGAGTGATCAAAATAGTACTTGGCAGTTGTTGTTGAAGCAGAGGGGTCGAAGCCCCTTATATAGGCCTCCTGGGAGCGCCCTGGACGCTGGGGGCGCCCTGATAAACCCGGTCAACTCTTATCCCTGCGCCGACCTCGCCGCAGCTGATAGAACCTTTGACCAGGGCGCCCCGGACCTCCCGGGCGCCCTCATGAAGCTTATCTGTGTTTCGGACTCGAAACAACAAGTACAGGTTTGAACCCGGGCGCCCCGGACGTTCTGGGCGCCCCGCTTGACACCTATTCTGCTTACATCACAAACTGCACTTTTTCCTTCTTTGTTTCGGGCGCCCCCATCACTCTGGGCGCCCCCAATCAAGGTCTTAAACCCAAGACTGGGTTTTACCCTCTGATCTGGGCGCCCCCAACACTCCGGGCGCCCGGGTTGGCTATTTTCCAACCTCTTGGCTGCTTTATCTCCGGTTCTTGGTACCTGCAAGATACACAAACACAAAGCAAATATACATACAATATTAGCCTTGCGGACTTGGTTTGGACTTCGAATTTCCACGAAACCCTAGGTCGAACCGGCACAAGTTCCCATCCCCTAGAACTTGCCCTTCACCTACTCCTTTCAGGAGATGGTTGCCACCAAGTCCTTCGGGTGGACTTTTGCGTAGCTTTCGATTACTCCGGATCTCGAGACGCCCGAACCCCGACCCGTCTCTACTCCTGTCCTTAGTCATCGCTCAGCTAAGTTGCTCAGTCCCTTGGACCAAGACTTCATTACATAGCAGTCCTTCGCCAGGTGCCTAGCAGTCCTTCGTCAGGTCTTCATTCCCTAGAAGTCCTTCGTCAGGTGCCTAGCAGCCCTTCGCTAGGTCTTCTATGCCTAGCAGCCCTTCGCTAGGTCTTCTACGCCTATCAGCCCTTCACTAGGTGCCCAGCAGCCCTTCGCTAGGTGCCCAGCAGCCCTTCGCTAGGTGCCCAGCAACCCTTCGCCAGGTCTTAGGGTATCGATGCCTAGCAGCCCTTCGCTAGGTGCCTAGCAGCCCTTCGCTAGGTCTTAGGGTTTCAATTCCTAGCAGCCCTTCGCTAGGTACCTAGCAGCCCTTCGCTAGGTCTTAGGGTTACTATACCTAGCTTAACTAGGACATTTCTTCAACTTAGGTTACTTCTCCTTTGCTCCCCTTTGTCTGTTCATTGTATCACTGACTTAAGTGTATTGTCAAACATTAAAACACTTAAAGGAGAACATCATTGATGCAACTTGCACCAACACCGAGCGCCCAAGGTCAAAGGCAAAACAGCAAAGAACAAGAATCGCTTCAAAATCACACTGGGCTTGGCGCCCTGGAGGTCCCGGGCGCCCAAGGTCAAAGCCAAAGAGGTAGTCGAAGCAAAATCAGCAACGAAGCCAGCAGACCTAGTCAAGCTAGGCACCCAGGAGGTCTCGGGCGCCCCAGTCAGCTCCAGAGGCCGATTTGAAGGGGATAAGCGCTGACCAAGTTGCGGATGAGGTTTCTCCGATCTGAAGGCACGTGTCAGGCGCCCCTGACATCTCAGGCGCCCCCAAGAGCATTATAAAAGGGGCTCAACCCCGAGGCTTCAAGAACACAACTTTCCAACGTCTTTAAGCTTTTCATTCAAGTGCTCTGCTCCGGCAAACTCCGTTCTCGACATTCCAGCGCTGACGACGACCCTCTGCTCCGAAGTACGATCCACACTGGGCGTCAATAACGAAAAGTGTATTCTTTTATTTACTGCAATATTCTTGTACCAAATTCTGTAAATCTTTGCGCGACTATAGAATTGCTCGCTGTAAACGGTCAAGGACCGTGGGCCTTGAAGTAGGAGCCGACCGCGACTCCGAACCAAGTAAAAATACTTGTGTTCTTTGTGTGTGTGTTTTATTTCCACTGCGTATTTTCTCTCATTCTTATCCGAAAAGATTTTCATGATATTCACCCCCCTCTATCGTGTTTCTTGATCCAACACTTAATGTGTTCATAAAAGAGGAAGTATATGTAGGGCAGCCCCCAGGTTTTGAGGACTTAGACAATCCTGAGTATGTGTTCAAACTTAAGAAAGTCTTATGGGTTAAAACAAATACCTAGGGCCTGATACGAATGACTGTCAACCTACTAACTATGGCCAAATTGACTCAACATTATTTGTTAAAACCTTAGAAAAAGACATATTTATAGCTCAAATATATGTAGATGATATAATATTTGGGTCAACAAATTTTAACTTTTTAAAAGAATTTGTCAAAATTATGGAGAGTGAGTTTGAAATGAGTTTGGTAGGTGAGTTAAACTTTTTCTTAGGTCTCCAAATAAAACAAACCAGGGATGGTAACTATGTTCATCAATCAAAATATGTAAGGGAATTAATTAAAAAATTCAAATTGGAAAACTCTAAAAGCTTAAGTACTCCCATGACCACAAATGTCAAAATAGACAATGACCCTGAAGGTAAACCAGTTGACCTAAAGCTATACAGAAGTATGATTGGTAGCTTATTATACTTAACTAATAGACCTGACATTTTGTTCACTGTAGGAATGTACGCTAGATATCAAACCTGTGCTAAGGAATCACACTTAGCAGCACTAAAAAGAATCCTAAGGTACATTAAAGGTACCCTAAATGTAGGTATTTGGTATCCTAGGACTTCCAATTTTGAATTATCAGAATACTCTGACTCTGACTATGCCAGTTGCAAACTAGATAAAAAGAGTACAAGTGGAAGTTATAAATTGTTAGGACACAGTCTAGTCAACTAGTGCAGTATAAAGCAACACTGCGTAGCCTTATCCACAACTAAAGCAGAATATATTGCCCTAGGAGAGTGTGTAGCACAACTTTTATGGATGATGCACACTCTTAAGGATTTTCAGCTAGGCTATGCCCAAACCAAAGTATTCATTGACAACATAAGCTCAATAAATCTTACGAAAAAACTCAATTCAACACTCCCGAACCAAACACATAGAAGTAAAACATCATTTTGTTAGGGATCACGTAGCTAGTAGCGAAGTCGTACTTATGCATGTGGACTCGAAATCTAATTTAGCCGACATCTTTACTAAACCCTTACCTGAGTCTGAGCTTAGCTTACTAAGAAGGCAGTTAGGGTTGTGCTTAGTAAAATAGAACTGTTCTAATTTTTCTTAAATTTTTTTTTATGTTTTCAATGTTTTTCAAAAACTAGTATTTCATATCTTTCGAAAAATCATTTTTATTAAGTCTTGAATTTTAAATTTTTTTTTCAACTTAGATTTTTCAAAAAATTACCCCTTTTAAAACTAGGGTTTTTCTACGCAAATGGATTTAGCCTAGGTTTTAACCCTAGAATTGCATGCACCTATAGATCTAGAAGCCAACATCTTACAAGCACCTTAGGACACTTTGATTGATAACCTAGACTGGGTTGAGATGCTTAGGTCTATGCCTTGACTCAAGATGCTTTAAATCTGTGCATCTAGAGTAGTTGGGGCGATAAATACAATTGAACAGCAATCAAGCTAAGTGTTTAAGCTTAGAAAATCTAACTTGATCAGATAACTTAACTTGACTAACCCTAGTAAAAACTGCTGTTATATAACAGTTCGTAAGTAGCTAACAAGGCTAGACAGGACCCGAATGAGTTCAATTTAGTTGGTTTGATTTTTTTTTGCATGGACTCACTAGAATTGGTTCAATATTTATTTAGATTTTGTTAAAAACTGGCTCTAATTAGCAATTAGTTTTTCAAGCAGTTTTTTGATATAAGGCAAAGGGGGAGAGAAAAAGAAAAGAATTATTCTTAATTTTTCTTTAAAAAACCAAGTTAAATTTTCAAGATAAGTGCATTAAAACATTCAAGCACAATTATTTTTTATTTTTCCAAGTGCACAAAATGTCTCTAAGTACAAAATCTTTTTCCAAGTGCACGAAGTTTTTTTAATACAAAATATTTTTCTAAATGCAAAAAGATTTTTAAGTGTTGCAGAATTTTTCTAAACGTAAAATTCTTTTCTAAGTGCAAAATGTTTCTAAGTGCAAATTTTTTAAAAGTGTAAATTTTCCTAATTACATTACATTTTTCTAAGTGTAAAATGTTTTATGCAAAAAGAATTTTCAAGTGCACAATATTTTTTTAAGTACAAAATCTTGGTAAGCGTGCATACGTTTTTTTTTGCAAAAAACACTTGGTCAAAATTTGTACACTTAGTCTTTTTTTTTGAAAAAAACTACATATCATTGAAAGCTTCAGGGGGAGAATCTCTATTTTAGGGGAGCTTAGTAAATATTTTTCAAAAAATGATTTTCTTAGAATAAACATGTTTGTTATATATGCTTTATATGTTTTGAACTTAACTTTTTGAATCTGGTTGCTATAAATCAAAAAGGGGGAGATTGTTGGTGCCGGAAGCACCAAGATCGAACCTGAGTTTTGATAATGGCAAAGGCCAGGTTCATAAGTTAAGGTTATCTCGTGATCTAATGAAGTTGTTTAAGTGCGCAGGAAAAGTTCTAGGTAAACTAGACACGAAGTCCTGACTCAAGGAATTGGGCAATAAGTCCTGGCCGAGAGTTGAGCACCTAAGTCCTGACCAAGGGTTGGGCAATAAGTCATGGTCGCGGACTGGGCACGAAGTCCTGATTCAAGGAAGTTGGCAATAAGTCCTGGCCAAGGGCTGGGCACCGAAGACCTGACCGAGGGATGGACAATAAGTCCTGGTCGCAGACTGGGCACGAAGATCTGATCCGGAAGATTGGGCAAAAGTCCAACCGGAGGAGCCGTTGGCAAAAAGGTAAATTCTCCTGAGAGGAGTAGGCGAGGACGTGCTCCCCGTAGGAGGGAACATTAGGCGTCAGTTCGACCTAGGGTTCCATTTTGGAAGTCCAAAGTCAGAACCAAGACAGCACAGGATGTTTTCTGGACTTAACTTATATATTATTTGTGTTTTGGAACTAATCCTGGTTGCAGGAACAAAGGTTGAAGTTCACTGCTTCCCAGGCGCCTGAATGGAGTCAAGCGCCTGATCATACAAGCGCCTGTATGGTGACAGGCGCCCAAGAAGGGTTTTTTGCAAGAGTTTGCGAAGTTGAGCTGCCACGTCATCATGAGGCGCCCGTGACCATATAGGCGCCCCAGTCTTCCCAGGCGCCCTAGTTCAAGGGATAAGCGCTGACTAAGTCTGCGGATGAGGATTCGCGCAGAGAGGCCACGTGTCAGGCACCCCCTTCAACACAGGCTCCCAAGAAGCCTGTATATAAAGGGGTTCACCCCCTTTCTTCCAGAAACACAATTGCTTCCAATGAAATCTTTCAAGCGCTCTGCTCCAAACACTCCGTGCTCAAGTCTCAAGCACCAACGACGACTCGCGGCTCCGATCTCCGAATCATTCTCTAGTCGTCGGTAAATTTAATTTACGTGCTTAAATTAAATTCTGTATTTGTGTACTTCAAACTTGTACTACTTTTGCGAAATATAAAATTGTCTAACGTAAACGGTCAAGGACCGTGGGCCTTGGATTAAGAGCCAATCTAGACTCCGAACCAAGTAAAAGAAAATTGTGTTAGCATTGTTTTGAATTTTCCGCTGCGTAATTGCTCTTATTTTTTCGAAAAAGATTTTATCGATATTCACCCCCCTCTATCGATTCTAAATGATCCCACATGTTTTACAGTAACCTGAAGCTAAAACAGACAACAGAAAAATGCAAATGGGTCAATCATACTTGACGTGGGTCGAATCTAACCTAAACCGATTCAGTAGATTGAACTAGCGGTTTGGTAGACCGATTGGATTCAGTCCAGATTACTGAATTGTCAGAAATGATGACATGGAAGATGATGTGTGATAAGTACTATTTTGTTGATCATTTCAGACTCTAAAATCCATGTTTTACCCATATTTTACCTGCTTAATCTTGAATTTACCCTAGGTTCTCTGAATTAATTCTATTTCGGGCTTTATTGTAAATCATTATACATTTAAAATATTTTTGGCACTAAATTGTGAATCTACTTTCATAGGCTTGGAAGGATCGTGGACCTAGGTCATGCTGGGTCAAACTTGAGTCAGAATTGGATCCGGATCGAGTGATCAAGCATCAGACTAATATGGGTTGTCCGATTCAAAAACTGCTAGATCTGAGCCATCTGCGAACTTTTGATGCAATCCGAGCTAGGGATAAAGCTAATCATGAACCCAAATCAAGATCTGAAAGTTTCATCCAAATCAGAGATCGGTCAGCCGTTGAATCAAGCTCAAGAGGATCTAGATCGCCTATTCAAAGATCAGCTAGATCTGAGCCATCCGTTGCAAATCTGGAAGATCCGAGCTACTGAGAGGCAGATCCTAACCCATGATTGAGATCTGGAGATATTGGGCTCGATCGGATGACATTCAACCGTTGGATGAGTCCTAAACAATCTGGGTCGTCCATTGCTAAGTATTTAAACTTAATGCTTCTCCCCGATCAAATTGTCACGTCTTCACCGC
>JAGFNQ010006086.1:0-48982 GCA_024364735.1 Boesenbergia rotunda
CTATGCCAGCCAGTCGGGTACGCCGCCCGGCCACATAAGGGCTACACGCCTGAATCGTTTAGTCGGGTACTGCCGCCCCACACAAGGGCTACACGCCTCGTTTAGTCGGGTATCTGCCGCCCGCCACATTAAGGGCTACACGCCTAATCGTTTAGTCGGGTACTGCCGCCCGGCCACATAAGGGCTACACGCCTATCGTTCAGTCGAGTGCATCCGCCCGGCCACCCTTCACATACATAGTCCCCCCAGGCTTGCACGCCCTGTGCCCACTCGGGCACTCTCTCGGAACCACCCTGGGTAAAGACAAAAACACCTGCACCAGCTGCAGATAACTAGCTGTCACCATTTGTGTGAACTGACACTCCCTGGCACGCCGCCTGTCACGCCGTGGTGTCAGGCGGCGCCGCCACCTGTCTGTGTCCTCACATAAGACAAGGAGTATACGACAAGGAATGTCGGCTACAAATCGACAGAATCATACAATATCTCCTGACTCCGTCAGAGAATCCTGACACCCGGCAGACAATCTGGGAATATCCCTCGACCAGGTCAGAGAATCCTGACACAGGTCAGACTTGGTCCTTTTCCCCGGCTATATAAGCCACTCCCCTCCTCATTATCAGGTACGCGCGCGAAGCCCCTCGTCTACCTACTGCATCATTTCTACTGTTCATCGGAGTACTGACTTGACCGTCGGAGTGCCTTGCCGGGACGTCTCCCGGCTAGGTTGCTAACGGTCATCTTCCTCAGCAGGTCCACCTCCAGTCGGTCGGCCGTGCACCAGGCGACATCCACTTCCGTTCGGTCGGAGGACACCCCCTACGACGCTGTCATTCTGCGCGAGGACGTCCCGTCGGCATCCACGTCATTCATCGCTACACCGTCATCCGGTTGCGGCTCCACTACGCTCGGCGACAGGATCAAATTTGGCGCTAGAAGGAGGGCTTTCTGCCTGATCGAGAGCGAAGAATGGAAAACCCCAATCCACT
Source organism: Boesenbergia rotunda (assembly GCA_024364735.1). Classification (NCBI taxonomy): domain Eukaryota; kingdom Viridiplantae; phylum Streptophyta; class Magnoliopsida; order Zingiberales; family Zingiberaceae; genus Boesenbergia; species Boesenbergia rotunda. The sequence goes on from JAGFNQ010006086.1 coordinate 990, forward strand.
GACGGTTACTCTGTCGCCAGAAGAATATGAAATGCTGATGGCTGTCCGGACACAGAAGGCACAACAATCGCATCCGCCTACCGGTAGTCAAGGGGCCCGGCCCCCTGGGCCCTCTATACGGGGAAATTCAGAAGGTATGGCTGCTCAGCCCGACCCCTTCATTCCTAATTTTCCCCGAGCACTTTTCCGGAACGAGGCCTACTCAGTCCCGACCGAAGCTTCAGCGTCCAGCCTGGCGCATCAGGCGCGCCCGGATAAAGGGAAAGGGCTAGCCGACCCCGCCGCGGCCTATCCGACTCACAGCCCTTTCTCCTCACAAATTCTTGGGGATCCCGTTCCCAAGCATCTACGATTCTTCACCATGCCTGAGTACTCGGGGGCCAGTGACCCCGAGGAGCACGTCATGAAATTTGAAAGCGCCGCCCAGTTGCACCAATACCCGGAGGGCGTCAAATGCCGCGCTTTCCTGACAACCCTCTCCGGGCAGGCTCAACGATGGTTCGACGGACTCCCGGGTGGATCAGTTGGGAGTTTCGCAGAGGTAAAGCGGCTGTTTCTGCAACATTTTGCAAGCAGTCGGAGGCACCATAAGACCAGCCTCAATCTGTTCGCTCTGAAGCAAGGTCCGAAAGAGTCACTCCGGGCCTACATCCAGAGGTTCAATGGAGTAGCTATAGAGGTGCCCAATACCACTCCCGAAGTACTGGTCACCGCCTTCTCACAAGGGCTCCAAGAGGGTGATTTCTTCCGATCCCTGATCAGGAAACCACCGAAGGATTTCGACAGCCTGCTCGGGAAGGCTGTTAAGTATATCAATGTGGAGGAAGCACAAGCCGCCCGGAGGAAGGAAGCGATAGTTAGCCCACAGCCTGCACCTCAACACAACAGATCGCCAGGAGGACCGATTCGCAGTCCCCGACCGGCCGATCGGCCCGGAATGAGGCCCCAGCAAGTGCAGGTGGCACAGGAGAATTGGCCCAACAGATGGGCACCGTATTGTGCGTTTCACCAGTGTAATACGCACAACACTGAGGACTGCCGAGCAGGCGGCAGAGCTCGGACCCCACTCGGCAGGGGTCAAGGACGACAAGCCCCGCAGGGACGCGGGCGTGGTCATGGAGCCACGGCCCAACAAGGACAAAGGCGGGATGCCCCCGCCGCCCGGCAATTGTTTCCTCGGCCCGAGCAGGAAGAAGTGGAGGAACTTGACGAAGATCAAGCTAATCACCAGAACGCCGTCCGAGGAGGCGTCAATGTGATTTCCGGCGGTCCGACCGGGGGCGACTCCAACCGAGCCAGAAAGACGCAGGTGCGCCGACTGGAGATTCACCAAGTCGGAGTCAGCACCTCTCAAGCTCAAGGGCCCCAAATCAGCTGGGGGCCGCAGGATTTACAAGGATTGGAGGTGCCGCACGATGACCCGCTGGTCATCACGGCTGTCATCGCCAACTACGAAGTCCACCGCACCATTGTGGACACCGGCAGCTCGGTAAACATTTTATATAAACGAGCTTTCGATCAACTGCAAATTGAATTATCGCAGCTAGAGTTGGTGGTTACTCCCCTGTTCGGATTTACGGGGAACGAAGTACAGCCAATCGGACAGACACGGCTGGCCGTCTCACTTGGAGAGGAGCCACTCAAGAGAACCCGATGGACCACATTTCTGATTGTGGATGCCCCAGCTGCCTACAACGCCATTCTCGGTCGACCGGCTCTCAATGAATTTAAAGCGGTAGTCTCCACCTACTACCTCAAGGTGAAGTTTCCGGTCGGCGACAGAGTCGGCGAGGTGAAGGGCAATCAGACCGTGGCCCGGCGCTGCTATGCTGATGATGTCCGCTCGGGAGGTCAAAAGGCAAGGCGGGCAGGTAGCAGCTGCAACATGGTGCAAGCCTCCCCTTGGGCAGAATTGCGGGAGGATGAACATGGAAAGAGGCTTGACCGACCGTGGAGTGCCCTACACTTGCAAAAGTACAGAGAGCCATAGAGTGATGCAATCTTGTAAAGCGCAGCATTCTAGCTATAACGAAAGGCTCTCCCGACCGAAAATTGCCGGTCGGCCATACAAGGCAAGTCATACCTGGACGGGACGCAGGCTGACGCGTCATACCCTCCAGAAGCCTGAGTCGGCGACTGACTTAAAGCGTCAGCCCACTCGGAAGCCTGGACTGGTTCCCGGTCGGAAGCGTGGCGGCCCACGTGGAAGATTGGCCCATCCGGAAGCCTAAAGCGGTTCCCGATCGGAAGCGTGGCGTCCCACGCAGAAGATTGGTGCCCTTTGGAAGCCTGAGTCGGCGACTGACTTAAAGCGTCAGCCCACTCGGAAGCCTGGACTGGTTCCCGGTCGGAAGCGTGGCGGCCCACGTGGAAGATTGGCCCATCCGGAAGCCTAAAGCGGTTCCCGATCGGAAGCGTGGCGTCCCACGCAGAAGATTGGTGCCCTTTGGAAGCCTGAGTCGGCGACTGACTTAAAGCGTCAGCCCACTCGGAAGCCTGGACTGGTTCCCGGTCGGAAGCGTGGCGGCCCACGTGGAAGATTGGCCCATCCGGAAGCCTAAAGCGGTTCCCGATCGGAAGCGTGGCGTCCCACGCAGAAGATTGGTGCCCTTTGGAAGCCTGAGTCGGCGACTGACTTAAAGCGTCAGCCCACTCGGAAGCCTGGACTGGTTCCCGGTCGGAAGCGTGGCGGCCCACGTGGAAGATTGGCCCATCCGGAAGCCTAAAGCGGTTCCCGATCGGAAGCGTGGCGTCCCACGCAGAAGATTGGTGCCCTTTGGAAGCCTGAGTCGGCGACTGACTTAAAGCGTCAGCCCACTCGGAAGCCTGGACTGGTTCCCGGTCGGAAGCGTGGCGGCCCACGTGGAAGATTGGCCCATCCGGAAGCCTAAAGCGGTTCCCGATCGGAGCGTGGCGTCCCACGCAGAAGTTGGTGCCCTTTGGAAGCCTGAGTCGGCGACTGACTTAAAGCGTCAGCCCACTCGGAAGCCTGGACTGGTTCCCGGTCGGAAGCGTGGCGGCCCACGTGGAAGATTGGCCCATCCGGAAGCCTAAAGCGGTTCCCGATCGGAAGCGTGGCGTCCCACGCAGAAGATTGGTGCCCTTTGGAAGCCTGAGTCGGCGACTGACTTAAAGCGTCAGCCCACTCGGAAGCCTGGACTGGTTCCCGGTCGGAAGCGTGGCGGCCCACGTGGAAGATTGGCCCATCCGGAAGCCTAAAGCGGTTCCCGATCGGAAGCGTGGCGTCCCACGCAGAAGATTGGTGCCCTTTGGAAGCCTGAGTCGGCGACTGACTTAAAGCGTCAGCCCACTCGGAAGCCTGGACTGGTTCCCGGTCGGAAGCGTGGCGGCCCACGTGGAAGATTGGCCCATCCGGAAGCCTAAAGCGGTTCCCGATCGGAAGCGTGGCGTCCCACGCAGAAGATTGGTGCCCTTTGGAAGCCTGAGTCGGCGACTGACTTAAAGCGTCAGCCCACTCGGAAGCCTGGACTGGTTCCCGGTCGGAAGCGTGGCGGCCCACGTGGAAGATTGGCCCATCCGGAAGCCTAAAGCGGTTCCCGATCGGAAGCGTGGCGTCCCACGCAGAAGATTGGTGCCCTTTGGAAGCCTGAGTCGGCGACTGACTTAAAGCGTCAGCCCACTCGGAAGCCTGGACTGGTTCCCGGTCGGAAGCGTGGCGGCCCACGTGGAAGATTGGCCCATCCGGAAGCCTAAAGCGGTTCCCGATCGGAAGCGTGGCGTCCCACGCAGAAGATTGGTGCCCTTTGGAAGCCTGAGTCGGCGACTGACTTAAAGCGTCAGCCCACTCGGAAGCCTGGACTGGTTCCCGGTCGGAAGCGTGGCGGCCCACGTGGAAGATTGGCCCATCCGGAAGCCTAAAGCGGTTCCCGATCGGAAGCGTGGCGTCCCACGCAGAAGATTGGTGCCCTTTGGAAGCCTGAGTCGGCGACTGACTTAAAGCGTCAGCCCACTCGGAAGCCTGGACTGGTTCCCGGTCGGAAGCGTGGCGGCCCACGTGGAAGATTGGCCCATCCGGAAGCCTAAAGCGGTTCCCGATCGGAAGCGTGGCGTCCCACGCAGAAGATTGGTGCCCTTTGGAAGCCTGAGTCGGCGACTGACTTAAAGCGTCAGCCCACTCGGAAGCCTGGACTGGTTCCCGGTCGGAAGCGTGGCGGCCCACGTGGAAGATTGGCCCATCCGGAAGCCTAAAGCGGTTCCCGATCGGAAGCGTGGCGTCCCACGCAGAAGATTGGTGCCCTTTGGAAGCCTGAGTCGGCGACTGACTTAAAGCGTCAGCCCACTCGGAAGCCTGGACTGGTTCCCGGTCGGAAGCGTGGCGGCCCACGTGGAAGATTGGCCCATCCGGAAGCCTAAAGCGGTTCCCGATCGGAAGCGTGGCGTCCCACGCAGAAGATTGGTGCCCTTTGGAAGCCTGAGTCGGCGACTGACTTAAAGCGTCAGCCCACTCGGAAGCCTGGACTGGTTCCCGGTCGGAAGCGTGGCGGCCCACGTGGAAGATTGGCCCATCCGGAAGCCTAAAGCGGTTCCCGATCGGAAGCGTGGCGTCCCACGCAGAAGATTGGTGCCCTTTGGAAGCCTGAGTCGGCGACTGACTTAAAGCGTCAGCCCACTCGGAAGCCTGGACTGGTTCCCGGTCGGAAGCGTGGCGGCCCACGTGGAAGATGGCCCGGCCTAAAGCGGTTCCCGATCGGAAGCGTGGCGTCCCACGCAGAAGATTGGTGCCCTTTGGAAGCCTGAGTCGGCGACTGACTTAAAGCGTCAGCCCACTCGGAAGCCTGGACTGGTTCCCGGTCGGAAGCGTGGCGGCCCACGTGGAAGATTGGCCCATCCGGAAGCCCAAAGCGTTGTCCGGTCGGATGCGTGGCATCCCACGCAGAAGATTGGTTCCCTTTGGAAGCCTGAGGCGGCGACTGATTAAAACATCAGCCCGCCCAGAAGCGCGTATCAGAGTTCGGTCGGGCGTGTGGCGATCCACATCCCGTAGGCCGAACCCCCGACCAGTGGGCTTCTACTTGGCCGGATTCCTTAGTTTAGCTCTCTGACCGGGCGTGTGGCGATCCACATCCCTCGGGAAGGACCACCAATCAGTCGGCTAGCTTACACAGCCATTTCTCTAAAGTAGCTTAGTTCCCTGAACGGGCGCGGGGTGACTCACACCTTAATCAGATCAACCGGTCGGCTACCTGACAACCATTATCCCGCGCTTAGTTCGGCTCTCTGGTCGGGCAACATCTACTTAATATCTAAAATACTCTTCATCGCTGATTGACTCGGAAGCATTACAAAAAGAAGAGCCCCAACCGGCGGCTTAGGATTACACGGTTAACATTTAGGTAAAAGGCTGGAAGAAGTCTTTGGGGAGCATCTCCTTGACCCGGCTCACTTGGACGGCATTGATAGGAAGGTCGGCAGGCAGATGGCCGCTCTCTTGGAGCTGCATAACAGCGCTTTCTAAGCCCATCTTGAACATGCCAGATGTCCGCTTGCCCAACTGCTTGCCGAACTCTTTAGAATTGATGTAAGCCAAGCGATGTGCGTCCATCCGGGCGGGCTCGCCTGCTTGATGCAGCTTCAGGCTGTCAATTTCCGCCCGGAGGTTAGCAAGCTCCTTGTCCTTCTCCTCCAAGGCAACGGCTTGAGAGGCCAGCAGTCCTTCAGACAAATGGAGCTCGTCTCCTCGTATGTCTAAAGCCTTCTCTTTGGCATTCAAGTCCGACTCCCGAGTCGCCAGTTCTTGCTCTTTTCGTTCAGGGTTGCCCGGAGCTCCTCCGAAGACTTCATCATCTTGTCTAGTTCCGCCTTCAAGGCTTGGGCCTCGACAGCCTTCTTGTCGAGGTCCAATCGGGCTCGGCGCTGCATAGCCAGAGCCTTCTTCCTCTCCTGCTCAAGGGTCGCGTGCAGGGAGGAAGATCGGGCATACGCCCGCTCGGCTGCCTCCGCTCGGGTGGTTTCCTCCGTCAGTCGTGCCTCGGCGGAACGGAGTTTCTCCTTAAGGTCCAGTATCTCCGAACGGAGAATAGCTGTACCCTCTTCGCCGGCCGGTAAGTTAGCGTGCGCCTGGCGGAGCTCCAATTCCGCGAGCTGCCGCTCGGCCGCTCGGCGTCCCCTGGTGTTGATAACCAAGGAATAGGCGACGCTCGAGCAGGAGGCCCAAAACTGCAATAAAAATGTTAGAAAGAAGCAAGGTGATTAAGCATCGAAGCATCCGACTTACATGCGTAGCGTCCTGAAGGAATTGGTCTGCCAGTCGGATCGGGGGTCTGGAAGTCCCCTCCCTCATACCCTGCTCCCAGCAGTCTGCCAAATCCCCGTAAAGGGTAAGCCGCTGCTGGACTTCGAAGGGGGTCGCTGGGTCGACCGAGGGGAGATATACGCCATAGCCACACGGCTGCGAACGTCGTTCCCCCGAACGAGACGAACCCGGTGCGTCAGCTGACCGGCTTGCTCCAGCCGGGCTGGCAGTTGCCTCTGCAGGTTGAGAGGGAGAGCCCGTCGCTGAAGTCCTCGGGCGCCTCTGCAAAGGTTCCGGGTCGGGAGATTCAGAAGAGGACCGGCCTACCTCCGTCGGCTCCTCAATACGGATAGAAGCGCTAGCCTTCCGCTTGGAAGGCTGGGACTTCTCCATGGAAGGCTGAACCTTCTGCTTGCCGGAGGATCTTGCAGGGGCAGAAGATTTTGATGAGCCGACCGGCTCCCTAGAACCAGTCGTCGCTGGTTGGGCAGAAGGAGCTTGAAGGGTGGGCTCCGCGCTCTCAGGAATCGTAGGTTGGTCGGGCAGACTGGCCTGGCGCAGACGCAGTTGTTCGGCCGCCCGGGCGTTTAATTCTTCGTCATCCAGGCCCATGGCCTCATCGAGGGCCGCTTCCCACATCATCTCGGCTGCAAAATCAGAAGATGTTGAGTTAGGGAGAAAGAAGTACGAAACAAAAAATGACTTACAGAAGGTGCCGGGCAAGGCGGCAGGCACTCGGCTTAGCCCAAATATGTACAAGACGGCGTCGTTGAGAAGTTTCATGCCGTCGAAGTGTAGGCCACCGAGTAGAGAAGCAGCCCTTATAAATAAGGGGTCGGATTTAAAGTTTCTTAAGGGAGCTATAGGGGGCATGTCTTCGACCCATCCGATCGGAAACCCAGGGCTGGTCGGAGGGCTTATGAAGAAGAAATGAGTTTTCCATCCCTTATTCGAGGAAGGAATATTCTCCACTATGGATAATTTGGCCCGGGCTTGGAGAAAGAAATTCCCGACCTCCTGTTTTTTCGGGTAATAAAAGAAATAAAGAACCTCCGGTCGGAGGGGGACTCGGTAAAGGGTAAAGAGAACTATTATATTACACAATATACGAATGGCGTTGGGAGAAAGCTGGAAGATAGGAACATGGAAGAAGTTACAGAAGTCTACAATAAAGGGATGAAGAGGGTAGCGCAGGCCAGACATATGTTGGTCCCGGAAAAACACAAAGAAGCCAGCCGGGGGATTGTGTGGCCTGTCAGCCTTTGTAGGAACGGCAATGTGGTAGTTTTCAGGGATGTCGTAGGCCAGTCGGAGGTCGGAGACGGTCTCGTCGTGAAGGGAAGACTCGACAGAGGTATACCACGCAGAGGCAGCCATGGAACAGAAAGAAAGGGAAGAAAAGAGAGAATCTGACCGTAGGTGGTGGCGGAAAAGATTAACCGACGGAGAAGCACGAGACCGGCGGCGACACGCGAAGACGGCGGCGAGGAGCGAGAAGCGAGAAGCACCGAGTTAGAGAAGAGAACAGTGAAGAGCAAATGAGGGTTTCGCCGAATGTGGAGGCCTATTTATAGCTAGGCTGGAAGAAGGGAGACCGTCTGATGGCGGTCCACGTGTACGGAGATCGCCTCATCCATGCCGTTGAGGCGTCCCACGATCAGCCTCGAAAAGACGCGCCACAGGTGCTGACGTCGCCTGCTGCGGCGACAGGGCGCGTCGTCGTGTCGCCCAGTCGGAAGCTGCCGCGTGGTGGAAAGAATTACGTGCATTAATGGCCATTAAAAGCTCGTAATCATGGAGATAAATCGCATCCCGGTCGGCCAACCAGCGCGCGCCACGTGGCCCGGATCATTAAAGCTGAGGTGATGCCGTTATGGCGCCGGTCGCATCGGGCATATCACATCACCTCATTCGACTTAGAATGTCACGTCTCCATTAATTGACTGACTCGGGCTATCCCGAGAAAATCGTCTTGGGGCGCGTGACACTCCACATTTCTTGCGACTTAAGGCAAACATTCTCCCGCCCAAACGTGTTCAGCATACCTCTCATCGACTAACAGCATTCGTCCGGTCGGACGCATTAACAATTTACGAGGACGTGGCACCCACGTTCCTCCGGTCAAAATCTTCATCCGCCCGGACATCGGCATCATGTCAATGGCTAGTCGGGAATGCGTGGAGGCCCACGCTCCCCTATCATGCTTCGTCCAGCCGGACAGCCTCGTTAAAAAAGAAGGGTGCGTGGCGGTCCACGCCCCTCTCGACTAACAATCTTTTTCCGCCCAGACAGGGCAGACATACACAGCCCCAGCTGTTGAGCATCGTGTTAAGCCGGCCAGATATTAAAAGGGCAAAATCGCTCGGCCGCGGAATGGTTGTACACACTTGTAGTCCAGTCAGTCGGACTGATCGCCTCCTTCGACTAGACTTGAGGGGAAGGCTATTGATCCCGCCCTATCTTTGGCACCGTACGGACAGCTAACGTGGCAAACGGCATGACCGACTTCAGGGTCCACGTCATTGTGCAGGTAGCCAGCTGGACACCCTAGCCGGACCCAGGGTCTATGCCAGCCAGTCGGGTACTGCCGCCCGGCCACATAAGGGCTACACGCCTAATCGTTTAGTCGGGCACTGCCGCCCGGCCACATAAGGGCTACACGCCTGATCGTTTAGTCGGGTACATCCGCCCGGCAACCCTTCACATACATAGTCCCCCCAGGCTTGCACGCCCTGTGCCCACTCGGGCACTCTCTCGGAACCACCCTGGGGTAAAGACAAAACACACCTGCACCAGCTGCAGATAACTAGCTGTCACCATTTGTGTGAACTGACACTCCCTGGCATGCCACCCTGTCATGCCGTTGGTGTCAGGCGGCGCCGTCCACCTGTCTGTGTCCTCACATAAGACAAGGAGTATACGACAAGGAATGTCGGCTACAAATCGACAGAATCATACAATATCTCCTGACTCCGTCAGAGAATCCTGACACCCGGCAGACAATCTGGGAATATCCCTCGACCAGGTCAGAGAATCCTGACACAGGTCAGACTTGGTCCTTTTCCCCGGCTATATAAGCCACTCCCCTCCTCATTATCAGGTACGCGCGCGAAGCCCCTCGTCTACCTACTGCATCATTTTTCCTGTTCATCGGAGTACTGACTTGACCGTCGGAGTGCCTTGCCGGGACGTCTCCCGGCTAGGTTGCTAACGGTCATCTTCCTCAGCAGGTCCACCTCCAGTCGGTCGGCCGTGCACCAGGCGACATCCACTTCCGTTCGGTCGGAGGACACCCCCTACGACGCTGTCATTCTGCGCGAGGACGTCCCGTCGGCATTCACGTCATTCATCGCTACACCGTCATCCGGTTGCGGCTCCACTACGCTCGGCGACAGGATCATATATATTTTTATTTTTTTTAATTGGTATCATGTACTAGACGGCTTATCAATTCAATATTTTAAAATAATCGTTCATTAAGAAAAATTTATCTATAAATTTATCGAATCTAAAACTCGTCTTTATATGTGTCAAGATTAAGAAAACGCTGTATGTGATTACTGGGGCAGCGCTGCATTAATATTACAGCTTGAGCTTGAGTTGTTAATTAGTGCATTGCTTCAAATACTTTAACCTATTTTCTAAGTTGTCTGAGTTTTGCCCGATTAATTTTCGATGTAAAAGATCTTTCCTCTTCATTTGCTTACTGACCAACTTTGCAACTCACGGGGTACAGCAAAAGCATATATATATCGACGCACTCAGGTTAAGAATATTGCAGCAGCAGCTAGTAGTCCATGGCACTCGACTTGAGCGACAGATGAATATTATTAGATGCATCTCATAATTTAACCCGGTCAAGATTAAGGGACTTCCTTCAGATCGAGCTTCAACTGACCGATTTTCTTCAGGCCGGGTTTCAACTGCTTCAGATCGGGTTTTTGAACACTGAGTATCACACTCGACACTCAAGTTATGACTTTGAAGAAAAGGTAGAGAAATCAAATGGAGAAAAGTAAGGAGAAAGGAGAGGAAGAAATTATGATATTGCTTGTTAATATCGAATAGGATAATGATTATCATAGGGGTTAATGAGAAATTAAGAAGATTGTAGGAGAATGAGAGAAGAGAAAAATAGTCTTCTCCAAAATTTTTTTAAAAATTTATTTAATAACCGAGAATGATTACTCAAACAATTAAACATATTCTACTATAAATTCTAAGACACAAATAAAGAAAATAAATTTTAATATATAGATGACAATTTTCATAGGGTAAAGAAAGGAAAGATTTTTTAAAAATAATTATTAACTAACTCAAAAATTCCTAAAGAGACTCATAATTCAAAAGATTTAAAATATAGAAATTAAAAAAATACCTAAAATACTAAACAATCTTAAATACTAAAAGAATGAAACTTATCAAAATAATAATAATAATAAAAATCTTCAGATTCTCATGCATCAGTCATCCCAAGTTGAAACAATTTATCATCGAGTTTAGAATTGTTTCAGCTGGTAGCTCAGGAGGAAGGGCATTTGACACCAAATTAACAAAATCTTCTAGCAATTATTTCTTGACGGTTGATGCATCAATAGCTTCCAATCGCTCATAGATACCATCTAAAATTTCTCCATCACCATGAACATGGGTTTCCATATCCAATACAACATCCATTTTCCAACCAAATTCATCCTTAGAACGACTATACACTTTTAGAAAATCTACTCTAGGCATGGTTGAAACATCAAAAGTTCGGCCCACGGAGTTAGTGATATTCTTCATTGACTATAGGGATTCACTGGCTGTGAAAGGAATAACACACCTGATTGCATCCCCTCACTAGCTTAATTATAAAAGAGATTCTTTAAATATAATTAGGAATGTGACTGGATCAAGTTATTAGAAAAAAGAGATAATAGAATTTAATCGAATATTTATTAAGGTATAATAATTTTCTTATTAATATAACTTTGTAATTGGAAAGATTGACGAGTATTAGTATTATATTCGTTATACACCACGTCAATAAAATTTATTATTATCCATATTCTTTGTTATCCTTTTCCTACTCTTCATCACATATGATATCAGAGCCCTATCCTTTTTCTCCCTCAATATCTCGACGCCAAACCATACTTCTTTCTCATGTTCTCTTCCCTCAATTTTTTACCACTGAGATTCATCTAAGCAACAATTGCGCCGCCGCCTTACTCTCTTTCTCAACACACTGGTTCAACCTTAAACAGGATGAGGAACCTGCCATCAAATCTGAACGAGAACCTGCCGCCGCATCTCACGTCGCTGAGTTGCCAACGTGAACAGCGACATACTGTTGTTGAGGTGTCGGCGGCCAAGGGATGCAACTCACGTTGCCGTTAAAGTTTCTGATTAATTACGAAGTTGCTGGTAAGAACAACTTGCATCTTAAGCTCCTCTTGCAGCGCTGTCATAATCAGAGGAAGCACAAAGACCAATGTTTTACCAGAATCAGTGAAGACAATACTGATCAACTTTTTGGAGTTCCTCTTGCTCCAAACGTGAACAACAATTTCAATTTAGACTGGATGCTTCACGTTGGTTGCTTCGTGAACAGCAACTCTTTTTTGTTTTTTGTTTTTTTCCTTTGCTTTTATTCATGATGTCCGATAATCTTGGACTTGACAAGGACAAAGTCAAAGACAAAATAAAAACAAAGTTTTGAATAATGTCAAATTTATCACAACATTCGCCATACTTGTAATCAATGCTTTAGAAGAAGTTGTGATTCATCATATATTCAGAGAAAATATTAAATTTATCTCAAAATGAGACATTGATATTTAATGTCTTAGACAATTTAATTTAAATTTTATTGGTGGTTCTGCAGCTTTAAGACAATCAACTACTTCACAAGTTTATTCTAAAATCCTCTCGTCTGTGCCTACTCATGATAAACATTCAGAAATATTATCTATTGAATGATATATTGATACTAGAGTAATTCATCATGTCACATCAGATCATAGTATCCTTAATGTAATACCGTATTATGGCTCAGATACAGTTCAAGTAGGCGATAGTTCAGGTCTACAAATTGCTAATCTTGAAAACACACATATTTATTTATCTAGTCATACTTTTTACATGTGCAACATCTTTTATGTTTTATCTATTGCCAAAAATTTACTCTTCACATGTCAATTTTGCTTGATAACAATGACATGTTTGAATATCATCACAATCATTATCTTATAAAAGATAGAGAAACATGTATTACCTTATTTCATGGTGAAATAAAAATTAGTCTCTATTATCTTTCAAGTTCTTCAATCAAAGCTTTTGTTGATGAACGTACAAATAAACAAGCTTGGCATGCTTGACTTGGTCATCCTTCTCTTCGCATTGTTCAATCGATTATCAATAAGTATGATTTACCTACTTCCTTCATCTCTTTTCCATCTCATTCATGTAAGGCATATATGGAAGCTAAAAGTCATAAGTTACCTTTTTATTCATCCAATTATGTTTCTAGTTTTCTGCTTGAAATAATTCATTGATGTTTGAGATCTTGCACCTATCTTGTCTAACCAAGATTTCTTATATTATGTTACCTTCATTGATCATTTTAGTAAATATACTTGGCTCTATTCTATGAGAAGAAAAATCTGATTATTTAACATATTCTTCAATTTCAATAATAAGTTGAACATTATTTTAAACGTAAAATAATTTCTCTTCATTCTGATTGGGGAGGCGAGTATCAAACTCTATCGTCATCTTGTTTCTTGTGGAATTGTTCATCGAGTCTCTTATCCTCATACTCCGGAGAAAAATGATTCTGCTAAAAGAAAATATAGATATATAGTTGAAATTTCTTTAGCTTTTCTCCATCATACATTAGTTCTAGGTAAATTTTGGAATGATGCAATTAGTACTCCCGTATATCTTATAAATCGACTTCCTACTCCATTGCTTAATCATAAATGTCCTTTGAAAAAATTTTATAATTAAACTCCTAACTAGATTTCCCTTTTTTATTTTTGGTTACACATGTTATCAGTGGTTAAGCTCCTACTCTAAACTCAAGCTTGACTTTCATTCACTACAATCTGTTTTCTTTGGTTATAGTAATTTGTACCATGATTATCATTGCTTGCATATTTTAACCAGACGGATATATATTTCATGATATGTTACTTTTGATGAGTCTCTATTCCCTTTTTCAGCAGTCTTTTTAATCTCTCCTCCAGATACAAGTGACACATTCTTGATGCCACCTAACATTGTCGGAAGTGATGACATCCTAAGTTCTGCTCTAGAGCTCTTTGATAACTCTCCTATACCACTAAAATCACCTCAAGTTGCTCCAATCTCAAAAGTTTCACCATCGAAGATAATATACTTTTTAGCTTTGAATCCTCATATAATACAAGTCCATCGTCAAAAACACCCACTACAAAAAAATAATAAATTTGCAACAAAATTTGCAACGTTTTTTTTAAATTCGTTGCAAAAATATTTGGCGACGAATTTAGCAATGAAAATATTTTCGTTGCTAAATTGTCGTCTCCAAATTTGGGGTCAAACTATAAAAAATTTGTTGCAAATCTGCAACGAATTATTGCGACAAATATCTTTCGTTGCAAATTTACTACGAAAATAATTCATTGAAGATCTGCAATAAATAAAATTCGTTGCCAATCTGCAACGAATTTGTTTTCGTCGCCAATTTGCAACGAAAATCTTTCATTACAAATCCGTGACAAATTTATTTCATTGCCAATCTACAACGAAATCTGGGACGAATTATTTTTTGTTGCAGATCTGCAATGAATATAGTTCGTTGTAAATCTGCGACAAATTGAATTCGTTGCCAATCTACAACAAAATCTAGGATGAATTCTTTTTCGTTGCAGATCTGCGATGAATAAAATTCGTTGCAAATCTGCGACAAATTAAATTCGTTGCCAATCTTCAATGAAATCTAGGACGATTTTTTTTCCATTACAAATCTACAAATTTAATATGTTGCTATTTTGCAACGAATTCTGGGACAAATTTCATTCGTTGCAGATCTGCCACGAATTCTGCAACGATTATTTTTCATTGTAAATCTATAATGAACAAAATTCGTTCTAAATTTGCAACAAATTCTACAATGAATATATTTTTATCGCAATGTTATGATATAATAGTAAAATGCGATAAGTTTGCAACGAAATTTTTTTGTTGCAAAATTCATCGAAATTGTTAAAAAAAATATTTAAAAAATAATTTATTTTTTAAAATATGCTTTATACATCAGATAAACAATTATAAGCATATACAACTTCCAAAACACAATTTCAAATAGAAATATACTAATAAAAATATCCAAATACATCAATACACACCATAAACTTAGTACCATCAAACACCAATAAAAATAGTCATCCAAAACATTAAAATCTACCATCCAAATTACAATATACAAGTGTAAGCTATAACAATGCCACAGATGCCAATACAATGAAACCAAAAGCATACACACCCCTTCTAGATCATTCTCTGGATGCTTCCCTGTACCTCGGCAGAAAGAAACAAAGTGACCCCATATTAAGATGCTCCTCTAGAAGTGCACCCACCACACCGTTGGTATCAATTTTTCCCCGTAAACGACACTACAAAGATGGAATGGAAGAGTAACAATAGAATAATATCACAAGTTCACAAGATTAATAGAGATCAACCTTACTTTTTTTTTCAACTGCACTTATGCTTTTCAAAGTGTAGTTCTTGTAATTGTGGCATTGCTAAAAAAAATATAATAGAATTCTCACACCAATTGATTGATAGCATGTACTTTGCGAAGCCTCGATGATTAAGAATATTTTGTTCAAAAACTAGAATGTAAAATTGGCCCCTTCATAAATGAAGGTGATCAAGAGGTGGTTGGTTTGCAAGAACAATATATTTTGTAGGGAAGAATCCGACTAAGCACAAGAGTTTCTCAAACATACCTTATAGCATGCAAGCATTGCATGCTGCCAAATGCTCAACTAGGGGGGATTTGAAGTAAAAAACGAGGATTGCACTCGTTTAAAGGGAAACAACTAACTAAACTTGTAGAAATGGTGGATTGGGTATTCGGTGAACAGAGTGAATAAGAAAATGCTGTAGTACCTTATCAAATTTGAAACAAAAAATACTTGTTTATTTCATGATATGGTAAAGTGGCAACAAAGAGTAACACAATCAATGGATCTCCAACATACAGTAAAGCTATCATACAATGAACACTTCAAATCTTCACAACATGTTACCCATGATAAAAAATCCAGAAAAAAAGGACACGAACAAAGTTTAAATCTATTATGAAATTACCTGACGAAGGATGTAATCATAACCGAACGTTGAAGTAACATCTCGTGACATCTGATTGTATATGAAATCAGATGCAAGACTAACATGCAAGATGCAGAAATAATGGTAAACTTGGTGAAACAATTATCTCTTAGCAAGTTATTTCAAATGTAGAAGTCTAACCATAAAACATCTAGATATTGAAAGCTGAGAATAAATCAGATCCAAATCAAAATCATTGAAATAACTAAAAAGGATGGAAAACTCCTGGAGCTTGATTACACCCTTCCTAGAAAATTAAAGTAGGCTCTCTGCAAGTTGTAATATTACAATTGGCTAGCTAATCATTTACAAACGACAGCCACAAATATTTAACTATATTAAAAAAAAGTATTAAAAAAAATAATCTAATAGCAAATCTTCTTACCAAAGAAAATCACGCAGCACCATAGCCACCATCATCGCCATCATCATCACCAAAAGTTGGAGGATTCTGACTTGGAATTAGATTTAATTGAAAATATTACATGATCATATTTTGTTGACGCATCATATCTTCCTTTCGCCGATCTCTATCATCCATTTGGTGATCCCTTTCTTCCATTTGTCGATCCCTTTCTGATATTATGCCCTTTAAATGAGCAACTTCCTTAGTCAAGTTATGGATCTGTGTGTTGACTTCTGGTGAGTTCGAAGATGAACTACGAGGCAGTCTTTTGGTTCAGCTTAATGAACCCATTCCTAATATTTTTCCTCCCACATTAGGCTCCCCACTGGTCTGCAACCATAAATTAAAATTATTGTCAACTGACGACTCAGATCCCTCAATATCCTCACTAGCATTTAAGCTTCTCTATAACTCCTCTAGTTCATCATATTTTTCCTGCATTATAATTAAAAAAATTAAATAAATTTATAATAATAATAAATTAAGAATGCAAGAATATAAAATTGAAGGAGATACATAAATAGATCTAAGTTATAAATTAAATTTGTAATTTATTCAAACCTTCACTGCTTTTGCTCTCTCTCCGCTCCAGTCTTATTTTTTTCTGGAACGTGCGGGTAAAAGTCTCTATAAATGCAGACTCTTTTCCCAATTCCTTTGTCTAAAACAATTAAAATTATTAAAATTATATGAAATATATTTTTATAAAATAATGAAAGAGTTAAAAAATTACTAATCTTTGCCTATGCTCATCAATATTGATAGAGCCTCCTGCATAAGTCGCAGACATCTCTCTAGAATTATAAGATTGATTAGTCTTATTCTGATGACTCCTTTGTTTAGCCTCATCTAATGCCCAAAAATTGTTGATCCTAACCCAATTTTCATTGGTGATGAATGGTGGTTTTTTCCCTCGGCTCTTTGCATGATGTAGTGTATGGCGAATGTGATGGCCACATTTTTTTAAAAAACTTCTCCGAACTTCCAACTCAACACTAAGATCCCAAATGAAAGAACGCTGCAATAGAAACAAAAATTGAGATTTTCACTTTTATTTAAGATATAAAATGAATGAATGAGATATATACACCCTAAACTCGTTCTACCAAAGCTCTCTCATCGGTGGTGGAGTAGTAGTATATGACATCGAGTCTCCTCTCTAGTGATTATTCACGATTCTATTGATCTCGTGAATAACACGTACCGAATTAGTAAACCTATCACAAAGTTACAATCAAACAATATTAAAAAATAAAGATAGTTGAAAAATTAAAAAAAAATTAATTTTACTTATGAATCTCCATCCGGGAATATAGTCTCTCGAATGTCTGGGCTCTCGGCTATTGAGTGTCTAGAAGGAATCAAGGCGGGGGACTCGAGTGACGTAGGAGAATGGGAAGGCCCCGATGATGGTGTATGGGAAGGCCCTGGGGATGGTGCATGGGAGCCTATGTACAGAGTCTAATGGTGTATCATCAGCCTGACTATGTGAGCTCCGTCTATGGCCACCTCGTCGAAAGATATGCTGAAAATTCAAAAAATAAGATTATGTAAAGACAAATTACAATTATAATGATTAATATGAAAAAATTTACCATATTTGCTGAGAAATAAGAGAATGTGTGAGAACTGTGATGATAAGATATAAAATCTGATAACCTATAGAAAAAAATATGAAGCATTAACCGATAAAATTTATAAATTTAATGAGACACTATATATATACACAATTTTGTAAACTAAAAGTTATATAAAAAAATTGGAGTAAAAAGAGTATCCAAATTGATAATAAAATATTAAATTTTTTATAACATTAAAATAACAACACTTACCCATCATTAAACATCAAAGTCGTCATTCTCATTGTCATTCTCATCGTTGTCATCGTCGTCATCATCGTCCTTGTCCTCCTCCTCCTCCTCCTCATCATCAATTTCACTTGTATCTACATTTTCACTACTCCGCTGGGATCTCGTAATGTTGGAATAATATACTCCTTGGTCTGAATTGTATTTCCAACTTGCTCTTGTTGATATGCAATGTCTTCCCAATGTTCCTCAATTTTTTTTTCCGTGCTTTTGTTTTACAAACAACCCACCAATCAATTTTGTCACGTTTCAAACTGGGATATGAAGCATAGAATACTTGAATTGCTTGTTGTGCCAACATAAATGGTTCATATTTCTTATATAATCTCTTATGATTGATTTCAACCAAATTATATTGTAGATGGACCATCATCCCTCTGATAGGGTCAAACCAACGACACATCAATAGAATAACTCGTATTTCTGGACCTAGATATTCTATCTCTATAATTTCATCCAGCAAACCATAAAAATCATTACTTGCATCACCATCATTGGATAACTTAACACAAACTCAACTATTCATTGTAGTCTTGCCCTTTCCATATTCTTCAGTATGAAAAGTATATCCATTTATAAAATATGCCGGCCAAGTGCATACTAATGCTTTTGGACCCCATGACAAATGAATTAATAAATCATGTTCAAGGTGCGCTTGATTAGTATGAACCTAAATTAAAATATAAAAATTTGTAAAAGTCTTCATATGTGTAAATAAATTTGAAATTGCCTACTTACATATGATTTGAACCATGACACAAACTCTTCTTGAACTAAGCAATCAAACTCTTCCAACGACAATTCAGAATAAAAATGTTCAAAAATCCTAACATAAAAAATCAAATTAGAACTTTTGAAAGTTACAATATAAGAAATATTCAGAAAATATACTAACTCATAATAGGATGATACTTCTGGACAATTCAGTAAAATATATGTTTGGGCTATTGGTGGAAAGAGCATCAGTGATGAACAGTTATCCTCGAAGGTTTCGATGTTTGACAATATACTAAGGTTAGTCAAAGTGATCATGGGTTAAACCAAACATGACCTGATGTTTGGTAGGATAGACCAAGGTTTGATCAAGCTTGACAAAGGGTTAGCCAAACAGGACCTGATGTTTGGCAGAACTATAAGTGACAATATACTTAGGTTTAGTCAAAGTGATCAAGGGTTAAACCAAACAGGACCTTATGTTTGGTAGGGTAAACCCAGGTTTGATCAGTTTGACAAAGGGATTAGCCAAACAGGATTTGATGTTTGGCAGAGTAAATAGAACCCAGGGTTGGTCAGTTTGACCAAGGGATTAAACCAAACCAGACTTGAGGTTTGGGATGATACTTACTTGAAAGGTGGAAGGAAGAAGTCTAGTCAGGATTAAGATGACTAGCAAAGAAGTGATTATGGTGGAAGAAATCCTAGTGAGTAAAGCTAGGTGGAAAAAAACCTGGTGAGTGAAGCTGGGTCCTAGTGAGTGAAGCTAGGTGGACGAAGTCCTGGTAAGTGAAACTGGGCACGAAGTTTTGGTCCGGGGGACTGAGCACGAAGTCCTGGTGAGTGAAGCTGGGCACGAAGTTTTGGTCCAGGGGACTGAGCACGAAGTCCTGGTCGGGGATCGGGCAACAGAGTCTTAGCCGAGTGAGCACTACGGACAGAAGTAGAGACGGGTCAAGGTTGGACATCTCGAGATCTAGGAGTCTTGGAGGCCAAGCACGAAGTCCTGGTCGAGGATCGGGCAAAAGACATAGTTGAACGGGGATCGCGGACAGAAGTAGAGACGAGTCGAGGTCGGACGTCTCGAAATCCGGGTTCTTGGAGGCTGAGTAAAAGTCCAACCGGAGGTCCCGGTTGGCAAAGGTAACTTCTCCAGGGTGGAGTAGGTGAGGACGCGCTCCCTGGGAAAGGGAACATTAGGTGTCGGTTCGACCTAGGGTTTCGGGTGAAATCCAAAGTCAGAACCAATAAACTAAGGCATAAGATTATGTGTTTTGTCTTGTGTTTGTTGTCTTGCAGGTACCTGGAGTTGGAGACAAGATAGAAGAGCAAACATAGAAAAAACGTGACCTGGGAAAAGGCTTCCTGGGTGCCTGACTTGAATTAGGCACCCAATACAACCTTTCCCAGGCGCCTGGCAGCTTCCCAGGTGCCTGGGAAGGCATATTTTATCCCTCCATGAATTTGCTGTTGCGAATCAAGTTTTGACCACACTTGGCAAGTGCCCAAGAGCCCTGATGCGCCCGAGAACGCAGTATATAAAGGGGTTTGACCCCTCACTTCATGCATTCAAGTTTTTCATCTGCTAAGACATTCTGTGCTAAGAAAAAGCACTCAAGGCAAAGCTCTGTGACCAAGGAGGCTCCAGGAGGAAGTGTGCGACGCTTCGGAGTTCCAGACCGGTCGGGATCGTCGAGTTTGTTTGATTTGATTTTAATTACAAGATGTAATTATTGTTTCTATTTGTGTTTTCTTTTTAAACTGTAAGACGTGTTTCTCTGTCTCCGGAATGTCTGAAAAGGAGACCACTAGTGGACTCACACTGAGTACTTAGGCTTTGGATGTACTGACCCTGGGGGGTTGGGAACCAAGTAAATCCCGTGAGTCTTTCTGGTGTCTTTCTTTTTATGTTATTTTATATTTTCGCTGCGTACTAACTTTGATAGAAAGACGAATGAATAACGAAGTTTTCCTACAAAATTATTCGAGTCGATATTCACCCCCCCTCTATCGACCGACACCGATCCTACATGGGTCGCCCGCCATTCTTTGCCAGTTAAATATCTCTGCTTACATGGTCCACTTGGTCGACTAAGATAGTTAAAAATTTGAAAAAGCTTTCAAATTAGGATCAATTGGTCCCTCATCATTTCTTCCTGGTCTTCGTCGTTTGCTATGCACGTGAGGCTCAAAGTAATATGATGCAAAAGTTGTTACTTCTTCGACAATATATGCATTAATAATAGAGGCTTCAACTCGTGCTTTATTTTTCACTTTTTTCTTCAAATAATATAAGAATCTGTTGGTAATAAAATAAATTGTATTAGATATATTATATATATTATTGTGAATAAATTTTTATGAAATCAGATAGTTAAAGTATAAAAGATAAACATTTTACCTTTCAAATGGGTACATCCATCGAAATGGATAGGTCCACCAACTTTTGCCTCATATGGCAAGTGAATCAAAAGATGTTCCATTGAATCAAAAAATGATGGTGGAAATATCCTTTCCAAATTACACATAATTATCGGAATGTCTCTCTCTAACGTCTCCATGTGCGAATATTTCAAAACTGTTGAGCAAATATCATGTAAGAAAATGCTTAACTCCGTAATGACACCCCATACAAAATTTGGTAATATTTCTTTAAAAGCAATAGGAATGAGTCTCTGCATGAATATATGACAATCATGACTTTTCAAACCACTCAATTGGTATTCCTTCATATCCACACATCTTCCAAGATTAGAGACATAATCATCTGGAAATTTCAGTGATTTCAACCATTCACAAACAACACCTTTCTGAGCCTTATTCAATGTATAAACTACCTTTGGCTTTGGTTCCCTACTATTTTCATCAACATCAAGAGTAGGTCTATTACAAATGAGTCGCATATCTTTTCTTGCATTCAAATTATCTTTCAGTTTTCCATTGATATCCATCACTGTATTAATCAGATAATCAAAAATATTTTTTTCAATATGCATTACATCGAGATTATGATGAAGCATAAGATTAAACCAATATGGTAAATCCCAAAATATACTCTTTTTAGTCCATTTATGTGTACTCCCATACTCATATGTTATACCATGTGGTTCTTCAATAACAAATGGAAAGTTAACCACTTGATACCAAATTTGTTCACCTGTTAATCTCAATGGTGGAGGTGTTCATTCAATTCTATTCTTAGTGAATTCGTTTTTATTCCTTCTGAAATTATGAGCTAGTGGTAAAAATTGACTATGACAATCAAATTAACTAGCTTTCTTCCCATGTTTCAATATGATTGACTTTGATCTTTCCATACATATTGGGCATCCTAAGATCCTAGCAGTACTCCAACTCAAAAGCATACCATAAGCAGGAAAGTCATTTATTGTCCAAAGAAGAGCTGCCTTCAACATAAATGTCTGATTTGTATGAACATCGTAGGTAGGAAAACCTTCAACCCATAATTGTTTCAATTTCGCAATTAGTGGTTGCATATAAATATCTATTAACTTCTTCGGATTTTTCGGGCTAGGCATAACCAATGTTAAAAACATATAAGGTGTTTTCATGCACATCCCAGGTGGAAGATTATACGAAGTTAAAATAACTGGCCAACATGAATAATTTCATCCTGATTTCCCAAATGGAGCAAATCCATCTAAACAAAGCGCAAATCTAATATTTCTAGTCTCCTTTGCAAATTCCGGATATATTCTATCAAAATTTTTCCATGCCTCTCCATCTGATGGATGACACATTAACCCCTCTTTTGTTTGATGATTTACATGTCAAGTCATATGTTCAATAGTTGCCTTAGATTCATAAAGCCTTTGTAACCTTGGAGTTAAAGGCAAATAAAACAGCTGACTATATGCTTTACGTCTTTGTTGACTCCGTGTGGTGCTCTTATACCTTGCTTGATTACATAATTTACAATCATCTGTTTCAGCATCATGTCCCAAATATAGCATACAACCATCTCTGCAAACATCAATTCTTTCTACCGAATGACCCAATTCTTTCACCAATTTTTTCATACTATAAAAATCATTCGGAAGTATGTGATCATGTGATAAAAACTCTTTCATAACTTGAACAGAATCATTAAAGCAATCTTGCGACACATTATGTTCTGCCTTGACATTCAACAATCTTGCTGTGGTAGATAATTTAGTATGACTATCACAACCAACCCATAATGTTTCATCAGCAACACCCAACACATTTTGAAATTGAAGATATGTTTCATCAACAGGTGGTACTTCGCCCGGATCCTCCAACCGTGATGTATAAGTAGTTAACATTTGTTCTACCGATGGAGGATAGCTAGAACATGAACCATGAGGATTGGGAATGAAATTCTGACCCGCTGCATCAAATACCATCCTCTGATATGGATTTAACTAATTATAATAACTACTATCGTCACTAACTGAAACTTATATGTTTTGCTCAACATTCTCTGTAATGACCCGGCCCCTCGGTCCCTTTGGTGGCCAACCATCCCCTCGGTGCCTTTGGCGGCCAACCGGCCCCTCGGTGCCTTTGGCGGCCAACCGGCCCCTCGGTGCCTTTGGCGGCCAACCGGCCCCTTTGGCAACCCTTATGACCATCGACTGTGCTGTTACTCACTAGGACTTCCCACCCCTGGCTTGTGGATTTTTTGCCTTCCCCAGGATTCGAACTCTAGACCTCTAAGCTTAAGTACTAGAGTTTATGAATCTTGGTAACCAATTGAGCCAGGGGTGGGAAGTCCTAGTGAGTAACGGCATGACCGACGGTCATAAGGGTCGCCAAAGGGCCGGTTGGCCGCCAAAGGGACCGAGGGGCTGGGCCGTTACAATAAAAGACACCTTTTTATTATAACAACCCGACCCCTTGGCCCCTTTGGCGGCCAAATCTCGTATGGCGGCCCCTTAGGCGGCCAAATCTCATATGGCGGCCCTTTGGCGGCCAACCGACCCCTCGGTCCCTTTGGCGGCCAACCGACCCCTTTGGCGACCCTTATGACCGTCGGCCGTGCTGTTACTCACTAGGACTTTCCACCTATGGCTAGTGGATTTTTGCCTTCCCCAGGATTCGAACTCTAGACCTCCAAGCTTAAGTACTAGAGTTTATAAATCATGGTAACCAATTGAGGCCAGGGGTGGAAAGTCCTAGTGAGTAACGGCACGACCGACGGTCCAAAGGGGCCGGTTGGCCGCCAAAGGGATCGAGGGGCCGGTTGGCCGCCAAAGGGGTCTAGGGTCACCTAAGTGGCCGCCAATTGAGATTTGACCGCCAAAGGGGCCGGGTCGTTACAATAAATGGTTCCATTACAGGGATTTGAACCCGGGTTGCCTGGGTGAAAGCCAGGTATCCTCGACCCCTTTTATTGCTCAATTGGTTACCAGGATTCATAAACTCTAGTACTTAAGCTTGGAGGTCTATAGTTCGAATCTTGGGGAAGGTAAAAAATCCACTGGCCAGGGGTGGGAAGTCCTAGTGAGTAACGGAACGATCGAAGTCATAAGGGTCGCCAAAGGGGCCGGTTGGCCGCCAAAGGGACCGAGGGGCTGGGTTGTTACAATAAAAGGCACCTTTTTATTGTAACGACCCGACCCCTTGGCCCCATTGGCGGCCAAATCCCATTTGACGGCCCCTTAGGCGACCCTCGGCCCCTTAAGCTTGGAGGTTTAGAGTTTGAATCCTGGGGAAGGCAAAAATCCACTGGCCAGGGGTGGAATGTCCTAGTGAGTAACGACACAGTCAACGGTCGACGACATCAGGGTCACCAAAGGGGCCGCCAAATGGGATTTGGCCGCCAAAGTGGCCGAGGGGGCGGGTCGTTTCATTCTCATCAGCTATGAATGGTTCACCATGACATGCCCAATTATAATAATTTGGTGTAAATCCAAATCTACATAGATGTTCTTCAACTTTATCGTGCAGAAATTTTTTTTTCATTATGACATTTCTACACGCACACCTTATCTTATTGTCATCCATGTATTGAACATTACCAGAAGAAAAATTTATAAATTGTCGCAATCTAGTCATAAATTCATCAGTTAAACCCCGACGGTTTAGTAAATTTTTATTATATATCCAACTTCTTTTATTCTGCATTTTGTCTATTTAAAATAAGATAAACTAATGGTCATTATGCATTAAATTCACATTAAAAAAGAGGGGCTAGAAAAAATAACAAATGAAATTAAAATATTAGAGAATATACTTATCCTATCTTTATTAAAATAACATATAAATAACATGCAAAGATACACCTGACAAAGGTCAATGCAGATAAGTGAATCTCCAAACACGCCTAATATATGATGAATCATTTTCTATGTGCTAGAGGGGGGTGAATAGCACTTTTTCATTTTGAATCTCTTCACCTACGTTGTTAGTTGCACAGCGGAAACAATAATATGTGAAATAAATATGAATACAATGCTAACAACCTGATTTACTTGGTATCCACCCCGGACGGGTGACTAATCCAAGAATCCTTCGGTGGATCAACCCCCGGATAACCTCCGGCTAGATCTGTCGCTCCTCGTGGGTGGAGAAACCTCGCCACAGCACTTCGGACGCTCTCTGATCACAAAAGACTACTAACTCACTTTACCCAAGCGAGTTTCGTCAAGCGAGATAGTAGGAAACGAGTCCCTTTAAATAGAGCTCGAATATGAAACAGCCGCTACCAGTCGACTGCCCCTGGGGCAGTCGGCTGGTCCGACTCAGATTCGACCGTTATAGTACAATGTTCGAATCTTCCAGCTGTTCCAGTCAACACCAGTCGACTGCCCCTGGGGCAGTCGACTAGTACACATCTAAGCCTAGGGTTTTACTCCCGAGTACAAATCTCTCCGCACTCAAACCCTCCCGGCTTAGCCCCTGAGTACACACACTCATACTCAGACCCTTACAACTCAGTTGACTCTTCACCAGCAGTCTTGACTGTTGCCTTCACGCCCTCTTCATCTTTGGCCCTCGTCCCTCGGATGCGCACGCAAGCCTCCAGCTTGCCTCCATGCCACCCTTCACGTACGCCTCGAAGTCTGCGTCCCTCGGCTCATCATCTCTGCTATCCAACGGTCCCTCGGATGCGCACGCAAACCTCCAGCTTGCCTCCATGCCATCCTTCACCTGAAGACATCAACCAAGTCCATGTGTACCTGTACACCTGCACACTCATGTACACATATGAGAACAACACAAATCCTAACTTAACCATATTGCCCACACATCAAAATATCATGATCCTCCAGATCATCTCAGGGCCGATTGCCCCAACAATCTCCCCTTTTTGATGTGTGGCAATATGTTAAGTTAGGTAAACATATAGCAATGATAATAGCAAAAGCAATTGAAAAATTAAAGCATAATACACAAGAGGCAACCTCCCCCTTAACCTATGCTTTCTCCCAAATTTCAATTCTTATTGCTAATCTCAAGGTTAAGTTTTTCCAAAACTGAACTTCACAGTATCAAAGTTAAGTTTCAACCCAAACCTAACTTAACACCCAAGTTCTCCCCCTTTGACACCATCAAAAGATTGCCCCAAGCAACCCTACCCTTGGTGCCAAATAGACCTTAACCAGATTTCTGAAAAACCCCTCAGAAATCACAAACTCCCATTCTGCCCACACTACCAGTCGACTGCCCCCAGGGCAGTCGACTGATACGGCAGGTTTCAGAATTTCAGCCGAAATTCAGAAATGAATAAAAAATTCTAGAAAATCTGGAAAAATGTGAAACTTTGCAAACACGATTGTTAAGGTATTCCCTACCCTAGAAAAATTTGGTTCATGAAAAACATCAACCGTGCTTGACTTTTGGTACAAACTCAAAACCTCTCAAATAAAGTCAACTTTGTATCAACATGGAGTTCTAATCATGGTATCCTATATTTGACATTCTCTAGCAACTCCATTTGACATTTAAAATGATTCCCCAAACTTTTCTTTTTCATATAATTATTTCTATTTTGACAAGACCTCCCCTCTTTTCCTCTTAAGTCTAAATGATCATCCCTTTTATATATAACACCATTATTTGATTTCCAACCAAATCATATTAAATGATATAACAATATACAATTTCCAAATCATATCATGAACACATATATAAGGATCATAAAGAAATACCCATTAGCACTTAGAAATTTTCAAGCAATTTTTAAAACACATCTAGTCATGATAAAATTTATAATAGACAAAAATAATAAAGCAAGTCACATGCATAAATCTACAAATAGAGTAATACATAGAAGTTTCATACAGAAACACAAAATAGTCATGCATAAGACCTAAAAGAGTATCTAGGGCCAAGGCCTTGAAGTCATTCAACTGAATACAATCATCAGAATATAAAGTGTTTGAGAGGTATAATACATCAACCAATGATAGTACTCTCAACACTAGAATCACTCTCAAAAGCTGCACCCACTAGTCAGAAGAACATGTGATCGTCACCGCCAGGAGGAGGAGCAGGAGGACCCTGAAAAGCGAGATGCCACTGATGCATCATCTCGTACATATCATCCTGGCGACTGGTAATCCTATCAACTTTTGTCTCAAGCCTCTGCTCCATCTGCCGAAGTCCGTGAATATCCTCACGAATGACGTGAGCCTCCTCCTGAAGCCTGTGGACATCGGATCGAAGCTGGGTGAACTCTGCACGTGTAACCAGCTCGCCAAGCTCCTCATCTGTGTCAGCGGCCTCCGGGCGCTCCCTCCAAACAAATGCCCCCTGTCTACACTCAATACCTGTCAAGGACAGTTGGCGTGTGCCAATCTGGTCAGGTGCCTGACCTGACCACTGGTGACACGAATACCGAATCATAACTGGAAAAACTCAGTCAACATATGACAGAAAGGCATATAGATTTTCCCATTAACACTCTGGGAAAAGTGACAAATTGAGGCAAATACATGCAAAGACACATCTATGTCCAACCATCGCTCAAGAGCATACATCATTACTAAGTGAGGTAGTTGAATCCTTGCCCTCCCCTTAGTAACAATGGGTAGGATACATTCTACAACAATCTTATATAGAATATGGTTAAATGGACTCATGGGCTTTACATCAAAGGTACGCTCAGATTCATGCCTATGTCTTCTAAAATAGTGTAGATGAATCTGATCAATGGTGACGTTTGGAAACTCAAGCGGCTCAATAACATTGGGAAAATAGGTATTGACATTGTTTGACGCCCGACACTCTAAGAAACTGGCTAAAATCATGGCTGTGAAGGGAATGGTAACGCCGGCCACTCTTGATTCATAAATATTATTTTCTGAATCAATACAAGTCAAATTTGCATAGAACTCCTTGCATAGATCAATGTTAATATCATGTTGACAGTATACCAATTGTTCTATGCCAAAGTGAGTCACCATCTCAATAATTTGTGGTGCTTTCTCTTGGAAATAGGCTTTGTTTAGGTACCGACAATGCAATGGAACAAACTCATTCTCTTCAAACCTCTTTTTACACTCTAAGCTCCTAAATATTGCCTCTTCTGGAGCTTGTGGACCTGGACGGGATGAACCTTCACCCCTAGATCTCTTAGACACAACCCTAATATACCAAACACATGCATGCATACCAAGATAACCCCCCAAAAGAGAAAATACCAAAGAAAACATACACAAAACATCATATTAGTATCAATACAAAGTTTAAATGAAGAAATAAACCTTAAATCATTATACCTCTTTGCTAATCTTTTCATGTTGTTGGTTTTGAGAAAATAGCTTGAGAAGAGGGGTTTTCCACCAACCATAGAGGTAGATCGGAGTTAGAGGAGGACTTAGAGACTGATTTTAGGACTTGGAAGGGCCTATGGACGAAGGAGGAATGTGGGAGAGGAGATGAATGCCGGGAAATCGCCAAAACCCTAGAGTTTGGCTTCCCCCGGCGCGCCCTTTTCTTTTATAAAACCCGCGTACCAATCGACTGCCCCTGGGGCAGTCGACTGGGTCAGAGTGTAATTACATACTGTGGGTTTTCCCAGTCGACTGGCCTCCATCCAGTCGACTGGTATCTGATATTCTGAATTTCAGATTTCCAATTCAAACTTCAGAAATGTCTAACTAATTCCACAAATTCTCAAAAATTATGAAATTTCATGGATGGATTTGTGGACCCTAAGTCTATTTGGGAAAAATATAATTTCAATCAAAATTATCCCGAATTCCAAGATTGGTACAAGCTTCAAGTTTCTTTAAATTGTATCATGAAACCTTTCCAAAAGTTCTAATTTTAACCTCACCTTGATGCTCCTTCCCATACTCATTCACAATTCATTCTTACCATCAATTTATATGGTATTTAGGCATTAAAACCAATTTCTCAATTAAAATCCCAATTTCTTCCTTTTTCACCATAATTCTCCCTTTAGTGTGCCAATTTTCTAGGATTAAGACCAACTTTAGCCTTTTAAACCTCTTGGCACACCCTATAGTCCTCTTCAATCTCCTAGAAGGAAACCACCTGAGATCCATTGACCATGGAACTCATTTTGGCTTCTAGATCTCTCCCTTGAACTCCTAGCCCTAGTTACTTCCCTAGGTAACTCTTCTACAAAGGCAAGATCACACCGGTGCTCCTCCGGTGCCTCTTGACCTTCCACTATCACTCTTTTGACCCTATAGACCTTTTTCTTAGTTAATTTCTTTTCTTTTCCTTCAAATGACTTTTCTTTGCCATTTTTGACTTTTTCTCTACCATAATTATAGGGCATCCTTGAATATGACATTCTATCAATATTAGCCCTCCTAGGGTGGTATCCTAGACCCGACCTATCATCCCTATGATTTTGGTCCTTTGATATCATGTTCAATCTCTTGGACCCTTGAATGCCTCTACCTAGGTTTCTTTCTAACTTATCAAGTTTTGCTCTTAAAACTTGATTTTCCTTTTCTAACTTCCTAACCTTAGGATCACTAGACCTAATTTGATCATTTCTAGGTCTACTTATTTGTCTAGGCATATTTCCCCCTCTCTTAGGGTTTATGCCTTGGTCCTTAGCCCTCGAATTTCTAGATTTATCATGAAACATAGAATTTTTGGTGTTTTGGCACACAAAAGTGTTTCTATTCCTATCATGATATTTAAAACCAAAAACACGCATGGGCAAGCAATTGTTATTAATTCTATCATTCGTACAGGCATTTTGAGCATTCATGGAAGAATTTGAAGCATGAGTAGAGTTAGAGGGTACCTTCCTTACCCTTGGTGCTCCCTCTTGATGAGTGCTCCTCTTTCTTTCTTCTTTCTCCCATTTCCTAAGGTGCTCCATCTTCTTGAGCTCTCCACTTCTTGGACATTTTGTATGATAATGCCCGAGCTCCCCGCATGTGAAGCATCGAATTCTCCTTCTTTTGTTTTGAGCTTCCTCATTCCTATAATCCACATTAGATTTAAATTGAATGTATTTGAGTTTAAGAATTACCTTCTTTTTACCTAATGGGCACTTATCCTTGTAGTGCCCCTTTTTATTGCACCCAAAGCATATGATATGTTCTTTTGACTTGACTTTGGTGGAGTTTGAAGCATTTTCTTGCTCTTGTGTGGATGAGGGTCTCTCCTCCCCCTCAACCCTTGATGTTGATACTTCTTCTTCTTCTTCGGATAAGGTGGATCCTTTTTCACTCAATTCCTCCACTTTACTTGATAATGTTAATTCTTCTTCCCTTTGATCTTTTTGGACACTTGAGCTTATTTCTTCGGGCTCCTCTACTCCTTGAGTTTGTGTAGGGTTCTCATGACACTTTTCCAATTTATTCCACAACTCATATGCATTTTTATTATTCCCTACATCACTCAAAATATTAGTAGGTAAAATATTGACCAAAATATTGATTACCTTCTCATTGGCCCTCGCTTGTTCTTGTTGCTCCTTGGTCCAATACCTAGGCCGGAGCTTCTTTCCATGCTTGTCCTTAGGAGTTTCAAATGGTTCCTCTAGCACCATTACGCTCTCCCAATCTATGCCGAACCACATCTTCATCCTAGCTCTCCAATAATCAAAATCTTCATGCTCGTATGGTGGTGGTGAGTTTATATCTTCCCCAAGTTTGTCTTCCATCGTTCCTCTAGCTTTGCTTTGCTCCCTTGGCGGTTATTCCAATCAAGAGCGGTCCTTGCTCTGATACCAACTGATGGATCGTTTTCTGTGTGCTAGAGGGGGGTGAATAGTACTTTTTCGTTTTGAATCTCTTCACCTACATTGTTAGTTGCACAGCGGAAACAATAATATGTAAAATAAATATGAATACAATGCTAACAACCTGATTTACTTGGTATCCACCCCGGACGAGTGACTAATCCAAGAATCCTTCAGTGGATCAACCCCCGGATAACCTCCGGCTAGATCTGTCGCTCCTTGTGGGTGGAGAAACCTCGCCACAGCACTTCGGACGCTCTCTGATCACAAAAGACTACTAACTCACTTTACCCAAGCGAGTTTCGTCAAGCGAGGGGCAGTCGGCTGGTCCGACTCAGATTCGACCGTTATAGTACAACGTTCGAATCTTCCAGCTGTTCCAGTCAACACCAGTCGACTGCCCCTGGGGCAGTCGACTGGTACACATCTAAGCCTAGGGTTTTACTCCCGAGTACAAATCTCTCCGTACTCAAACCCTCCCGGCTTAGCCCCTGAGTACACACACTCATACTCAGACCCTTACAACTCAGTTGATTCTTCACCAGCAGTCTTGACTGTTGCCTTCACGCCCTCTTCATCTTTGGCCCTCGTCCCTCGGATGCGCACGCAAGCCTCCAGCTTGCCTCTATGCCACCCTTCACGTACGCCTCGAAGTCCGCATCCCTTGGCTCATCATCTCTGCTATCCAACGGTCCCTCGGATGCGCACACAAACCTCCAGCTTGCCTCCATGCCATCCTTCACCTGAAGACATCAACCAAGTCCATGTGTACCTGTACACCTGCACACTCATGTACACATATGAGAACAACACAAATCCTAACTTAACCATATTGCTCACACATCAAAATATAGTGATCCTCCAGATCATCTCAGGGCCGATTGCCCCAACAATATAGACCTGCAAAAAAACATAACAAACATAAACATAAATTGTTATCAACCATGACAAACATAAACATAAACAAGCAATAATCATGCTTTAGATTAACTATCACAAAAAACTTCACAAAAATGAAATCCAGAGATAGAATTTATGGATCAATTTATGTGATCCATAAAAATTTCACCATGGATGAAGACCTAAATACTCAGCTAGACCGTAGAAAAGACAAAGGAAAGGAAAAAAGAATATGACACAACAGGATAAGGAGGAAGGTCACAATAATCAATTCCAGACCCTCATGGAGATTGCCGAAGCAGAGTAAGGGGTGATAATAGCTGAAAAGGATGGTAAGGAGGTGGACGCAGATAAAAACATGTCTTATGAAGATGGTCCTATGAAGTTGACAATGATATGACTCTACCAGTAGAGGATAGAATGGCTAGGAACAACCAAGGAGAGAACCATTTGAATACAGCTGCTACTAGGAACAACAAGTTGAGAAATTCTGCAGAAGGGTCTATATTTTTGAACAATATGGAAAGGCAAGCTAACAATCTGGAACAGCAGATGCGGAAGGACCTTTAAGTGTGGCAGTTTTGATCCCTTGCGTGCCACTAAATCAGGATCAAAACATTCCTGTTCAATGGGAAACTCAAGAAGACTTTTACACTCTAAATCATTTGTGGAATTAGAAGAAGAGATTGCTCTTGAGCCCCTCCAACTACACCATTCAACCTCTTTGACTTTGCTCCCAGTTAAAACCAGACGGGCGCGGAGAGGGCCATGGTCGGCCTACCGAGGCCATGGCCATGGAAGACCAAGGCCATGGCAGGCTGCGACCAGGCCGATCCGGCGGTGGCAAAGCAGATCCAGCGAGAAGAAGGTCCACCAATGATAAGAAGAAGAAGAACGGAAAGAGAAGAAAATGAGAGGAAGAGATCCTATCGAGAGAGTTGCCGGAGCGAGGACATTATCGCCGGAGTGAGGGAGATTCATCACGCATGAGAAGGAGAGGAGAAAATCGTTGTTGAGGGAGATTTGTCGCGCGCGAGAAGAAGGCGAGAGAATAGATGAGAAGCGTGATATGGATCTAGGGCAAGAAGGAGCTAATAATTGGTATTTTGTAACGAACAAATTTTGTTGCAAATTTTGATCCAAATCCGCAAAGAAAAATTTTCATGGCAAAATTCTGATTTTTTGCAATGAATCTGCAATGAACAAAATTCGTTGCAAATCTGCAATGAAAAAAATTCGTTGCAAGCCTCTACGAACCTCGAATTTCGACGAAACAAATTTCTATGGGATCGTGCTGATCTCATGATCACATTGACGGCCTCGAATACGATTTTTGACAGCAATTCGGTGACCATCAAATTTCGTAATATGAAACAACATTATACTTTTAAACTTAATCATTTTTTCCAACATCTTGACCTACCTATTCTTTTAAATATGAAAAATAATTTATTTGGTAAAATTCATGTTTGTGGATGCTATGTGATTGGGACATCGATACGGACCCATAGGAACTCGTTTCGTCTCGATCAGACCTCCGTAGGGCCTTCAACGATATTTAATAAGTTATTTTAATTTTTTTTTTTGTAAAAATCAGAATATGCAACAAATTTTATTCGTTGCAAATCTGTAATGAAAAAATTCATTGCAAATCTGCAACGAAAAAAATACGTTGCAAAATTCATTGCAAATTTCCAAGGAAAATAATTCGTTCCAAACCCCTATTTTATTTTTAAAAAAACAGGGGCTATTAAAAATTCGTAGATTGCCCTACGGACCTCGAATTTCGACGAAACAAGTTCCTATGGGACAGTGTCCATCTCATGATCATGTTGACGACCTCGAATGCGATTTTTGACAATGATTCGGTGACCATCAAATTTCATAATATGAAACAATATTTTACTTTTAAACTTAATCATTTTTTTCAACTTCTTGACCTACCTATTCATTTAAATATGAAAAATTATTTATTCAGTAAAATTCTTGTTTGTGGATGCTAGTGCGATCGGGACGTCGATATGGACCCATAGGAACTCGTTTCGGCTCGATTCGACCTCCTTAGGGTCTTCTACGATATTTAATAAGTTTTTTTAATTTTTTTTTTGTAAAAATCAGAATTTGCAATGAATAATTTTCGTTGCAAATATGCAATGAATAAAATTTGTTGTAAATCTGTAACGAAAAATATTCGTTCCAAACCCCTATTTTTTTATAAAAAAACAAGGGCTATTAAAAATTCGTAGATCACCCTACGAACCTCGGATTTTGATGAAACTATTGGATCGGGTTGCCTCAACTAGAGGAGGGTGAATAGACAGTTAAAAAAAATAAAAATGGAGCCACTCGTCTTTTAAAAAGAAACTTGATTGCAACTGAGAATGTTGCTTCCATGGTAGTGGACGCTCAATAAAAATCTCCTTATGGCGGAGAAGCCTTACAACAAAAGCACTCTACGAGATTTTACAAGTGAATTGATTGAATGTCTATAGCCTAAACTCTAAGCCTATTTATAGCCTAAGAGAATAAATCTAGATTGTTGATGAATTATCTCTTGGTCATTGATCTATGGATGTAATCTGGACGGTTGATTTTGGATGGGATTAAACTGCATCCATTGGATCTGATTAAAGGATTAGGTTTTATCCTTTAAGAGATAAAGTTTAATTAAAACTTTATTTTCTGCTTGAGACATTGTTGTTGTGATCTCTAGTTCGTTCACTTTGCCCGCTATCCCAAGTTGTAAGTATGGAGACATGTGTTGCTTGAGGTTTTGAATCCTCTTACCAACAAATAAATCCCCCCTTTTATCGAGCACCTGGTTTGACTTGGTTAAGCTGACCGACCTTTTGATTCTTAGTCTTCTAGGTGATTTCTGGCCAACCGGAGTTAGGCTCACCCGAACTCGACTCCAACCTTTCGCCCCTCGAGCATGCTTTCTCCTAGCTTCTCGTCCCTCGGACGTCATGTACGTCCTTCTCGATCCACTGACATACACTTCCGCAGCTTCCATGTCCCTCGGATTGCACCAAGCCTGTCGACTCACTTCCCCACACAATCCTTTTCATCTGCTACGTCTTATGCTTGACTTTCTCCGTACCTAAGCTCCTGCACACTTAGTAGAGGGATTAGAAAATACAGGACCTAACTTAACCTAGTTGATCACATCAAAACTAACCGGGGTACCAACAATCTCCTCCTTTTTAATGTGCATCAACCCAGGTTCAGTTAGGGTTAATCAAAACTTAAAACTTAACTAAGTTAAATAATTTAAGCATAAAAATAGAATTGATAAGACTATGCAAAAAAAAACTATCTCCCTCTGAATCTTAGTCCTACTCTCCCCCTTTGATCACAACAAAAAATGGAGAAACATAATTAGGGAGGGGAAAAAATTTTGAGTGCGATAAAAAAATATTCTAAGTGAAAAAAATCGCGTTGCCATCGATTTTTCAAATTTAAAATGGATTTTTTTCGAAGTTAATTCCATTTTTTTAATCAAATTTTGAAAATATAAAAATTAGATTTCAATAAACAATTAATAAAAATATCGAACTTTTATAAAAAAAATCTGAATATTTTTGTCAAAGTCAAAGATGAAGATATGAGTTTGGACAAAAATTTTGAGCTTTAAATTTGTTCATCAAGTCCAAAAATAAATAAAAACCAATAGATAAGAGTTTTTGAGGAATAAATTTTAATAAAATTTGAATAATACTTCAAAAAATTTGAAAAAATTATAAGGAGTTTTTTCTCACTATATCTGAATCATAAAAAATTGAATCTATGAAAATAAATTATTTATCTATTTTTAAAATTTTAATTTCAAATTTCAAGCGAAAAATCATAAAAATAAGAAATATTCAAAAAATTTTGAAAAATTCCTAGTAGATGGATAACATAATTGTGCAAAAAAAATAAAGACATAATTTTTTTTAAAAAAATACGCATATGTATAATAACAAAAAAGATATCAATTTAATACAAATTTAAGAACCCAAAATATGTTCCTATCTACAGGATTAATTAATAACTTAGGCGGAATATAATTTTTAGGCACTTTTTTAAATTGACCCTTATGGTTTTTAAAATATCAATTGAAATTATCAGGAAAACTATTTTTCTTTTGACGTAAATATGCAATATCAATTTCTAATTTTTGCACTAGGTTTTCAAATTGTAATTTTTATTTTTCAAAATATCAAAAGAGGATGTAAGTGCCAATTCATTTTTTAATTTCAAATTTTCTTTTTGTAATCTACCATTAGATTTGAGCAAGACTTTAACTCCTTCATACAACTGATCATGAGGAAGAAAACAAACCTCACTTACCGGGTCGCTTTCGAAAAGCGAGGTTTCTCCTTCATCGTCGCTTTCTTCTGACGTCTCTCCCCCTTCATCAGTGCTCCCTTCTTGATGACTTGCCATCAGCGCAAGTCCCGCATATTCTTGACCTTTCGACTCTTCCGACGAGGACTCGACCCAGGAGGCCTCTGAGGTACCTTCATGCAATTCTAGGAATTTCTCCCAGAGCTCTTTTGCTTAGTTGTAATTCCTGATGCGATTGACTTCTTACGCGGGAAGAACGACTAGCAGATGAAATTCCGCTTTGCCGTTTGCTACAAAGTCCGCTTGCTCCTTCATGGTCCATGACTCTATTTCATTATTCTTACCATTGCTGTCTTTAAGAACTGAAAAACCATTTTTCATAATTAGTAGGAGTTCAATATCAGTATTAAAATATATCTGCATTCGACGCTTCCTCATCGCGAACTCCCCCACAAACTTTGGTGGGTAGATTACTGCTCCAACTATTTTCTCAAAATTGTTATAGTCGGTTGTTAGTCCTTCTGCGGTGACCTTGGCTCTGATACCACTTGTTGGATAGGGTTGGCCTGGCTAGAGGGGGTGAATAGACGGTTAAAAAAATAAAAGCGGAGGCACTCGTCTTTTAAAAAGAAACTTGGTTGCAACAGAGAGCGTTGCTTCTAAAGCAGTGGACGCTCAATAAAAATCTCCTTATGACAGAGAAGCCTTACAACAAAAGCATGCTAAGAGATTTTATAGGTGAATTGATTAAATGTCTAAAGCTAATACTTTAAGCCTATTTATAGCCTAAGAGAATAAATCTGGATTGTTGATGAATTTTCTCTTGGCCGTTAATCGATAGATGTAATCTGGACGGTTGATCATAGATGGGATTAAACTGCATCCATTGGATCTGATTAAAAGATAAATCCCTTTAAGAGATAAAGTTTAATTAAAACTTTATCTTCTACTTGAGACTTTACTACTGTGATCTCTAGCTTGTTCATTTCGCCCGCTATCACAAGTGGTAAGCATGGCAACATGTGTTGCCAAAGGTTACGAGTTCGAATCCTCTTAGCAACAAATAAATCCCCCTTTTAT
Source organism: Boesenbergia rotunda (assembly GCA_024364735.1). Classification (NCBI taxonomy): domain Eukaryota; kingdom Viridiplantae; phylum Streptophyta; class Magnoliopsida; order Zingiberales; family Zingiberaceae; genus Boesenbergia; species Boesenbergia rotunda. The sequence continues at coordinate 38,072 of JAGFNQ010006086.1, forward strand.
CGAGAGCCTGGTTTCTTGCTAAGAGGATTTGAACTCGGAACCTCAGGTAATACATGTCTCCATGCTTACCACTTGGGATAGAGGGTGAAGTGAACAAGCTAGAGATCACAATAGCAAAGTCTCGAGCAGAAGGATAAAACCTTATCCTTTAATCAGATCCAATGGATGTAGTTTAATTCCATCCAAGATCAACCGTCCATATTACATCCATGGATCAACAACTAAGAGAAAATTCATCAACAATCAACAATCCAGATTTATTCTCTTAGGCTATAAATAAGCTTAGAGTTTTAGCTTTATTCAATTAATTCATTTCAATTGTAAAAAGTCTAAGCGTGCTTTTGTTGTAAGGCTTCTCCGCCATAAGAAGAGTTTTATTGAGCATCCACTGCCTTAGAAGCAACATTCTCAGTTGCAACTAAGTTTCTTTTTAAAAGATGAGTGCCTCCACTTTAATTTTTTTAAACCGTCTATTCACTCCCCTCTAGCTAAGCTAATCCGATCCAACCAAATTAAAGGATAAGGTTTTATCTTTTAAGAGATAAAGTTTAATTAAAACTTATCTTCTGCTCGAGACTTTACTGTTGTAATCTCTAGCTCGTTCACTTTTCTCGTTATCCTAAGTCGTAAGCATGGAGACCTGTGTTGCCTGAGGTTCCGAGTTCGAATCCTCTTAGCAACAAATAAATCCCCCCTTTTATCGGGCACCTGGTTTGACTTGGTCAAACTGACCAGCATTTTGGTTTTTCGACTTCTTGGTGATTTCCGACCAACCGGAGTTAGACTCACATGAACCTAACTCCAGTCTTTTGCCCCTCGAGCGTGCTTCCTCCCGGCTTCTCGTCCCTCGGACGTCGCCCATGTCCTTCTCGATCCACCAGCATACTCTTCCACAGCTTCCGCGTCCCTCGGATTGCACCGATATCGTCGGGTCACTTCTCCGCACAATCCTTCTCGTCCGCTACATCTTACGCTCGACTTCCTGCATACCTAAGCTCCTGCACACTTAGCAGAGGGATTAGAAAACACAGTACCTAATTTAATCTAGTTGACCACATCAAAACTAACCGGGGTACCAACAGAAACTAGTTCCTTTGGGACCGTGTTGATCACATGATCATGTTGATGGTTCGAATGCAATTTTTGATAACAATTCAGTGACCATCAAATTTCGTAATATGAAACAACATTATACTTTTAAACTTAATCAATTTTTTCAACTTCTTGACCTACCTATTCTTTTAAATATGAAAAATAATTTTTTCAGTAAAATTCTTGTTTGTGGACGTTAGTACGATCGGGATGTCGATATGGACCCATAGGAACTCGTTTCGTCTCGATCCGACCTCCGTAGGGCCTTCAACGATATTTAATAAGTTTTTTTTAATTTTTTGGAAAATTCAGAATCTGCAACAAATTTTATTCGTTGCAAATCTGCAATGAAAAAAATTTGTTGCAAATTTGCAATAAAAAAAATCCATTGCAAACACCTATCTTTTTTGTAAAAATAGGGGATATAAAAAAATCGTAGATCGCCCTACGAACCTCGAATTTTGACGAAAAAGTTCTGATGGGACCGTGTCGATCTCATGATCACATTTACGACCTTGAATGTGATTTTTAACAACAATTCAGTGTCCATCAAATTTCATAATATGAAACAACATTATAGTTTTAAACTTAATAATTTTTTTCATCTTCCTGACCTACCTATTCTTTTAAATATGAAAACTAATTTATTCAGTAAAATTCTTGTTTGTGGAAGCTAGTTCGATTGGGACGTCGATACGGACCCATAGGAACTCGTTTCATCTCGATCCGACCTTCGTAGGACCTTCTACGATATTTAATAAGATATTTTAAATTTTTTTTTGTAAAAATCAGAATCTGCAACGAATAATTTTCGTTGAAAATCTGCAATGAATAAAATTCATTGCAAATCTGCAATGAAATAAATTCGTTGCAAATGCCTATTTTTTTTAAAATAGGGGCTATTAAAATTCGTAGATTGCCTACGGACTTCGAATTTCGACGAAACAAGTTCCTATGGGACCGTGTCGATCTCATGTGATCACGTTGATGGACTTGAATGCGATTTTTGACAAAGATTCGGTGACCATCAAATTTTATAATATGAAACAATATTATACTTTTAAACTTAATCATTTTTTCGAACTTCTTGACCTACCTATTCTTTTAAATATGAATAATAATTTATTCAGAAAAATTCTTGTTTGTGAACGCTAGTGCAATTAGGACGTCGATACAGACCCATAGTAACTCGTTTCATCTCGAACCGACCTCCGTAGGGCGTTCTACGATATTTAATAAGTTTTTTTTATTTATTGTAAGATTTAGAATCTTCAACGAATTTTATTCATCATAAATCTGTAGCCAAAATAATTTGTTGCGAAATTCTTTGCAAACCCCTATTTTTTTTTAAACATGGGCTAATAAAAAATCGTAGATCGCCCTATGGATCTCGGACTTCGATGAAACAAGTTCCTATGGGAGCGTGTCAATCTCATGATCACGCTGACAGCCTCGAATGTGATTTTTGACAATGATTCGACGACCATCAAATATCGTAATATGAATCAACATTATAGTTTTAAACTTAATCATTTTTTCTAACTTCTTGACCTACCTATTCTTTTAAAAATGAAAAATAATTTATTAGGTAAAATTCTTGTTGTGGATGCTAGTGCGATCAGGACGTCGATCCAACCTCCGTTGGGTCTTCTACAATATTTAATAAGTTTTTTTTTATTTTTATTAAAAAATCAAAATCTGCAACGAATTTGTTTCGTTGCAAATCTTCAATGAAAATAATTCACTGCAAACCCCTATTTTTTTTAAAAAAATGGGGGCTATTAAAAACTCGTAGATCGCTCTATAGACCTCGAATTTCGTTGAAATAAGTTCTTATGGGACCGTGTCGATCTCATGATCACGTTGATGGCCTCGAATGCGTTTTTTGACAACGATTCAGTAACCATCAAATTTCGTAATATGAAACAACATTATACTTTTAAACTTAATTATTTTCAAACTTCTTGACCTACCTATTCTTTTAAATATGAAAAATAATTTATTCGGTAAAATTCTTGTTTTTGGATGCTAGTGCAATCGGGACGTCGATACAGACCCCTAAGAACTCGTTTCGCCTCAAACTGACCTCCGTAGGGCCTTCTACTATATTTAATAAGTTTTTTTATTTGTTTTGTAAAAATCAAAATCTACAACGAATAATTATCGTTGCATATCTGCAATGAATAAAATTCGTTTCAAATCTGCAACGAACAAAAATTCATTGCAAACCCTATTTTTTTTAAAAAATAGGGGCTATTAAAAATTCATAGATCGCCCTACAAAACTAGGATTTCTACGAAACAAGTTCCTATGGATCGAGTTGATCTCATGATCACATTGACGGTCTCGAATGAGATTTTTGACAATTACTCGGGGACCATCAAATGTCGTAATATGAAACAATATTCTACTTTTAAACTTAATCATTTTTTCCAACTTGTTGACCTTCCTATTCTTTTAAATATGAAAAATAAGTTTTCAGTAAAATTCTTTTTTATGGATGCTAGTGTAATCGGGATGTCGATACGGATCCATAGGAACTCATTTCGTCTCGATCCGACCTCCGTTAGGCCTTCTACGATATTTAATGAGTTTTTTTAAATTTTTTGTAAATTTTAGAATCTGGAACGAATTTTATTCGTTGCAAATCTGCAATAAAAAAAATTCATTGCGAATCAACAATGAAAAAATTCGTTGCGAAATTCGTTGCAAACCCTTGTTTTTTTTAAAAAAATAGGGGCTATTAAGAATTTGTAGATCGCCCTATAGACCTCAGATTTTGATAAAACAAGTTTCTATGGGACTGTGTCAATCTCATGATCACGTTGACAACCTCGAATGTGATTTTTGATAACAATTCGGTGACAATCAAATTTCATTATATGAAACAACATTATACTATTAAACTTAATAATTTTTTACAACTTCTTGACCTACATATTCTTTTAAATATGAAAACTAATTTATTTAGTAAAATTCATGTTTGTGGACGCTATTGCGATCGGAATGTCGATACAGACCTATAGGAACTTGTTTCGTCTCAATCTGACCTCTGTAAGGCCTCCTACGATATTTAATAATTTTTTAAATTTCTTTTTGTATAAATCAGAATCTGCAATGAAAAGTTGTCAGACTCGAATGCGATTTTTGACAGAGATTCGGTGACCATCAAATTTTGTAATATGAAACAATATTATACTTTTAAACTTAATTATTTTTTCCAACTTCTTGACCTACCTTTTGTTTTAAATATGAAAAATAATTTATTTAGAAATATTCTTGTTTGTAGATGCTAGTGCAATCGGGACGTCGATACAGACCTATAGTAACCGTTTCATATCGATCCGACCTCTGTAGGGCCTTTTACGATATTTAATAAGTTTTTTTTATTTTTGGTAAAATTCAAAATCTACAACGAATTTTATTCGTTGAAAATCTAAAAAAAAATTCATTACAAATCTGCATTGAAAATTATTCGTAGCGAAATTCGTTGCAAATTTGCATTGAAAAAAATTCGTTGCAAACCCTTATTTTTTTAAAAAACAGGAGCTATTAAAAATTCGTAGATCGCCCTACCGACCTCGGATTTCAATGAAAGTAAGTTCCTATGGGACCGTGTCGATCTCATGATCACATTGACGACCTCAAATGTGATTTTTGACAATGATTCGGTGACCATGGAATTTCGTAATATGAAATAACATTATACTTTTAAACTTAATCTTTTTTCCAACATCTTGATCTACCTATTCTTTTAAATATGAAAAATAATTTATTCTTCAAAATTCTTGTTTGTGGATGTTATGCGATCGGGACATCGATACGGACCCATAGAAACTCGATTCGTCTTGATCCGACCTCCATAGGACCTTCTATGATATTTAATAAGTTTTTTATTTTTTTTTGTAAAAATCAGAATCTGCAACGAATAATTTTCATTGCAAATCTGCAACGAGTAATATTCGTTGCAAATCTACAACGAAACAAATTCGTTGCATACCCCTGTTATTTTTTAAAAAATAGGGGCTATTAAAAATTCGTACATGACCCTACGAAACTAGGATTTTGATGAAACAAGTTCCTATGGGACCATGTCTATCACGCCCCGAGACCAACGGAGCCGCTGATCGAATATAAAATCGGAAAACAACTCCCCTGTCTGGCGGACAATTTACATATACACACAAACACCCACGCAGTATAATTGGCCTCATGCCTCAAAACAGATGTATATAGTATAAAAATAATGACATCACAATACGAATATCTAAAAAACTCTCTTGTGCTACCCCAGGGCAGGCGTGCAGCAAAACCACATCACAAAGTCCAACAAAGGACTCAAAAATACAATACCGTATGAATGGATCGCGAATACAAATCCACGATATATGAAAATGAATACAACGCATCAAGAGTGCTATAAACGAAAACAAAACCAGCGGAAACACCCAACAGCGGAGTCGTAGGGACCAGGACTGGCAACTGGGCTCTTCCGGCGAGCTATCAACCTGAAAATAAAAACATTGTGATGGGTGGTGAGTCCAAATGGACTCCGCGGGTATATAGAAAGATATGCATGACAACAAAAATAGCTAAACAAGCTATACAGATACAACAGGATACAATCTCAATAATAGTATCAAAAGTATGCATAACTGAAATAAAAAATGACTATACATACTAGAAATCAGTCTATCATGATCATAATAGGACTCGTACCATATGAGCAAGTGCAGGGTCATCAAACCACACAAAAGTATATCCTGTATGTGCATGTTAAACAAGTACAGCAAATAAATGCAGCAAACACAATCAAATGCACAAATGCATCATATGCACATGATGCAATGTCATGGTCACCCCCTAACACCTGTCAAACCACCGAGACATGCGATAATGTGTCGGTCGAGTGGATAGAGCTGTGACACTGTCCGCACTCTGCCATCACTGCTCTGGAGTGACCGAGTGGACAGGATGCTGGTGGAGCTCTCACTCTGCCCCATGTATATATGGGGGAGATATCTCTCTTTTCTTCTCTGGTCTATGGGAAGAGAAGGAATCCCTGCCTGCTACCACGCTCCAAACTTGCTACCCATGAGTGGTCGAGCGGAGCAGTACAGAGCAAATGCACACACCCAATGATATCCACTAACCCATGAGTGGCCATGTGTGCATATCATGTGCCGGAAGATGATAGGCTCAACCATAAGGGAGTCACTGATCACCGGCATGCAATAGTGCAGATATGGTGCAGACTCTAACACATGCAACCCCTACTAGGTCATCGACACATAATGCAACCAAACATGCACAGTTTGTAAACATGCATCACAAGCCAGTCATCCTATATCCAGGCACACATGCAAGTATGACTAGAATCAGTCAATGCAACCATACAATGGTGAGCTCTTCTACAACTACATACTCATGCCCATACCAATGCTATATAGAATCAGATAACAAAACACGAGACTGTATATAAAAGAAATTTAGATCATATCCAAAGTCAAGCATAAGTATCAAGCAGGATTGCAAAACAGTAGCAGGTAAATGTCAATAAAAACCTACTGCATAAATAACAACTAGCCATGCATAAAGATAAAGTAGATCTACAGAAGACAAGCAAGAAGTACCTGCCTCCAAATAGTAAGAGTCTGAATCAAGTGCAGAGAGAACCACCCACCAATAATCCAATCAAGCCCCTGTATCAAGGACATATTTAATTAGCTAATACACAGATACAATAACTAGCTAATAAATCCCTAAACCATATTAGGGTTAACCTAATTATTCCCTTTTCAGTTAATTTTATCTAATTAACTGATCGATTCTTGATTACCTCGCGTAGTTAAGTTTAGGTTCAAACCTAGGTCTATTCATAATCTCATAATCATTTAATTAACCACACACTAAATGATTTATGTTGTGTATCATCTCCTCGTTTCTAGTCTAGCTCAGTTTCCAATAAAACCTAAACCCCTTCCAATTGGTCCAAGTAAACAAGGTAAGCATCTGTGATCAACCAACCACTATTCCAATACACTTCCAAGCTAATCTACTCTAATCGAACCCAATGCAAATCACAAAATTAATAGCAACTAAACATAATAAAACTACTCCACTCAACTTACATCTTATCCCAGCTCCAATTGTCGATCCTCACATCAAGTAGGAAGTGAGGAAAAATAGAGCCCACTTGCAAATTTCAATTTTCTATAATCAAATATGCCATCACACAAATCCAAAATGGGAGCAAATCAGACTTATGACAGAAGGAACTCCACCACATCATGAAGCTCCCGGTGACATTCTACAAACATAGGAAACACAACTACACTTATCTAATCTTCCATACCCAATAGACTCATCCAATATCAGAGAAGACAAGAGCTAGTAGCAGGAAATTCCAATTCCGAAATCCAAACCAGAATTCATCTAGCTCAAAACTTACCTAGTTAACTGCCGACGCCGCACCCTCCTCCGGAACTGGCGGAATCAGGCGACAAGCCCAGTGAGCTCCACAAGAGAGAGTTACTCCTCCTGATCTCTATCCAGCAAACCCCAACCTTGCCCACGGAAACCCAAGAGCAGCTGAAATTTTCGCAAACACAACCACTCATGAGACTCTCGGCGTCTGTAAAATTCATGAACCATCCACCATTCCAACACCAGGGTTGAATAACCAATCCCTTACCTCAAATAGTTTGTTGGCAGAGACTCCACTCAGCTCCAACAGCACTCTCCACTCAGATTGGAATCGACACCTCAAATCGCGGTGGGGGAAATCCCCAACTCATGCTCGTGAGGTGGTTTGGGAAGTGAGGAACCGGTGCCCAGATGCTTGCTAGATTTCCTGAGGGCGGGGTTTGCCGGAAATCCCCAACTATTTGAGTTTTTGCCATCTCATCCATAGGTTTTAAAATTCCATATTCATCCACCCCTTAAATGTTTAATACTTAACCAATTTAACCCCTTAAACTGTGGGATTGTTTATCGATATTCACCCCCTCTATCGATTCTAACGATCCCACAAGTGGTATCAGAGTGGGTGGCTCAATTCTGGTGCAACCATCAGTTGAGTGATTTTTCAGATTTTTCAAATTTTAAATATTTTTCGTTTGTAATTTTTCTCGTTAATCGAGGTTGGTGCAATACCACTCGATTTTTTTATTACTATTTTTTTTCTATCGCACTACTAATCCAAGACTTAGTCTTGGGAAAACTTTTTGGTTGTAAATTTTTCAGTTTAAACATTAAATGGCCATGCAAGAGGGATATAGCACCGCTCGACCACCACTCTTCTCAGGAGAAGATTTCTCCTATTGGAAGAGTAGGATGGAGGTCCACCTGAAAACTCAGGTGGACATGTGGATCATCATCCAGTCTGGACTGGAGATACCCAAAAATACAGAAGGCATGGTACAAGGCTACACTGAGTGGGACGGACCACTCAAGAAGAAGATCGAGGCCGACGTAAAAGCTACAAAGACACTACAATACGACCTGACGAAAGAAGTATTGAACTGTGCCAGACCCTTCAGCAGCGCAAAGGAACTCTGGAACAAACTCATCGAACTGCACGAAGGTACATCTGATACGCGGATCAACAAAAGAGATCTGTTGCTCAACAGACTCTACACAATAAAGATGCATGAAGGCGAATCGGCAGCATAGCTCCATGCAAGAATCCAGGAGCTGATGAACGGGCTGCACACAATAGGTCACAAGGTCAAAAACGGTGACCTAATTAGGTATACCCTAAACTCGTTCACAAGGAACACATTGTGGGCGTCTATGGTAGATGCCTACAAGGTCTCCAGGAACCTTTCAGAAATTAAATTAGACGAATTATTTTCTGAATTAGAATTACACGAACAAACTAATACTACATTGGTCGAGAAGAGTATTGTGTTTGTTGCAGGAAAAACACCAGGAAGATCTCAGAAAAAGAAGCTTCAATCAGTACCGGAGTCCGACTCCGACTCAGAATCAGACGACGATGAAGGGGATGATCCAATACTGGTCTAGTTAGCTTGCGACTACGACAAGGAGCTCAAAAATCAAACGAACAAAAAGATGTCAAATCGAAAGAAAGAAGATCCATCTGAACCCTCGACGAGCCAGAAGAACAAAGGTCACATAACATGCTACGAATGCAACAAGAAGGAACATTTCAGATCAGAGTGTCCCAACCTAAAGGAGAACAAAAAGGCACGGAAGAAGAAGGCTCTCCAAGCCACCTCGGACGAATCGTCCTCGGATGAAGAAGAAGAAGCTCCTCACTCAAACCTACTCGCCTTGACCGCCACAGAACACATCGACTCCGGAACGGAATCAGAACTAGACGAGGACGTTGACACCGGAAAGCTTTCTATCTCGGAGGACGGATAAATCACGGTAAGAGGTTATCCGGAATCCTAATATTATGATTTAATTTCTTACTTGTCACGCAAGTTGGCGAAAGCCAACATCCGGGTTGAAACCCTCCAATAGGAAGTCAAACTCCTGAAAGAGGAAGTCAACTCGAGTTTCTTGACCGAGACAATTCAAGAAGGAAACTCAACTCAAGTTCAAAAGCTTGAGGAAGAGAATTCATCCTTGAAAACTCAAGTCAAGGAACTCAGAGTCCCATTGGAACGATTCACTTCGGGTTCCAAGAATCTTGACATGATTCTTGGAAAACAGAAGTCTGTTCTCAATCGATCCGGATTAGGCTATCGAACCAACTCACGACAACGCTCTTACTATTCAGTATTGAACCAACCTAGAACCCGAGTCCAAGCATGGGTCCCAAAGCTATGTTTGAATAAACAAGTTGGACCAAACCAATATTGGATCCTCAAGAACAAGATTCACATCTTGCTTAACCCTTATCGAGGCTTCAGTCCAGGGGGAGCTAATATAAAAACCAACTTTATAATTAGATATTTTTTTAATTGCTTGATTACTTGTTTATTTATTTAATTTTTTTGCAAATTTTATTATTATGTTTTGACATAGGAATGGTTAGTTTAAGGACAAAAAGACTTACTTAAAACTTGAACAACATAGTATTAGGTGGAGATGAGATGATAGTACGTTAGAAAAGCCCTTCTAATAAGGTAAAGTAGGGTAAGGCGTACCTTACTTGGTCTGTTTAGTCTGGTGGAACTAGCCGAAGCTACTGATCCAAAACCTAAGCTAGTTAGACCAAAATCTTTCAAGAAGTAATTTAAAAATGAACTTTCGGTAAAAGGATTTGCCAAGGAAAGGGTTGTTGCTCCAATAAGGCTACGGCCAAAGAAGGCCTCTGTGCCTCGCCAAGACCTGGAAGTTGATTATCGAAACTCAAATTCAATTTACTATTTGATAAATTTGAATCTAACACAAGTTTTAATTAAATCTTAGGTTCAACATTTTTTCAAAGTTAATAATCTTTCAAAATTAATTCTACATCTTTCAAAATCAACTCTACAATATTTTCAAAATTATTCAACATTTTTCAAAACTCTACATTTTGTAGGATCGGTTCGAATCGATAGATGGGGGGTGAATATAAATCGACAAAGTTTTTGGAAAACGTAAGAGTAATTTGCACAGCGGAAAGTAAAACAAGACAATGCTAAAACGTTTGTTTTACTTGGTTCAGAGTCGCGGTCGGCTCCTACTCGAAGGCCCACGGTCCTTGACCATTTACGACGGGCAATTCTATATTGCGTAAAATGTTAGAACTAAAGTTTGAATATATAATTAAAAAGAAAAGATAGCAATAAAACAATTTTATATCGACGACCGGAGAAGTTGAAAATTCGGAGCCGCGGGTCGTCGTTGGCGCTTGAA